>NQII01006999.1:31903-103412 GCA_002778355.1 Clitarchus hookeri | reverse complement strand
AGATTTGTGTAATAAATTCATTTCGGCCAGCATGACGGTCACAAAATTGCAAGTTCCCGGCGGCACCCTGCGAAAAAAAAGAGCCGATTTAGCTTTAGTTTGAATGGGATGGCTAACGTAAAGATCGAAAGAAGTGCTCCTGGTATAACCTTTTAATAGGTATCGGCCACCAGGAGGGGAGGTTTGGTGAGGAAAACGCCGGTTCCGCCGGGAACTTGTAGATGCTTTCTGAACTTGCATACAAACCTTGTCGAGGGAGATTCATCAGAAACATATCCAGGACCTCTTTCATTCAATGCCACCACGTTTAGTGTCTCTAATTGAAGCACGTGGGGTCTTAACACCATACTGAATTCTCAAGGACAGAGACCATTTAGATTTCTGTAATCCTAATAAATTGTGTATTTTCATGTTCCTAATAATCTGTGGTATAAAGTTCATTTCATTCACATGTATCCTTCTTGATATTGCATTATTCAAAAAAGTAGCTAAAAATAGCCGGTTCCACGCCACCTGGCACCTAGCAGGGAGCGGGGAGCCAGTAGCGTCTCACGCGGGATACCGAAGACGTCATCACGGAATTTTCGCTCCTCTCTCTAGGTCCGCGGCGCTCGGTAGGCAAGGCTCTAAACGGTTACACGAGGCTCTCAAAAATGCTCTCGTCTCTGAATGATCGGCCGAGGCCCAAGAAATATAATGATTGTGAAAAAATATTATAAAAATTTTTTATTTTATTTTAATTTTAATTGTTTAATTTAAAATTTTATTTTTAACTGATTACCTACGCGAGGCTCTCGAGGCTGACAAGTCAGTACCATTCATACTATCCGAAGAATGTTTATGTTCATTACTCCCTGGCATAAAACTTCTCACAGCATATAAGCATAGTCTAATTTCCCAATCAGATATTGTCACCAAAACATATGCATCACCCCCGATAACAAAAAATTATTACGTAAGGTTCAAAGTTTCGTTTGTAAGTTAATGTGCTAATGACATCACACCTAGTTCTCGTACCGACAGCATTGAGGTTCGATGCTTACTTACTGAATTATGTCAAATATTCGTTGAAATTTGTTCTCGAAGGCAAGCTAACAGTCTGTTGGCATGTATAACTTTACATAATAATATTACAGTTATATATATTTTTTTATTTCAATAATTTTACAAATATTTTTTAATAATATATATTTTAAATATACGTCCGACTCTGCTCCCAGGATGGCTGCACGTCCGGTGTTCGACGCCTGGCTGCACGTCCGGTGTTCGACGCCTAGCTGCACGTCCGGTGTTCCGCGCTGCGTGCTACAACACCCAGGCATACACACATTCACGCGCACACCCAGGCACACACCCATGCACGCGCGCATTCATTCATACACGAGCGCATACCCGAGCACACACACGCGCACCACCAGGCACACACCCATGCATGCGCACACCCAGGCACACACCTATGCACGCGTGCATTCATTCATACACGAGCGCATACCCGAGCACACATACGCGCACCACCAGGCACACACCCATGCATGCGCACACCAAGGCACACACACATGCACAAGCACACTCTTAAATATACGATCGCAAACACACGCGCACCACCAGGCACACACCCATGCATGCGCAGACCCAGGCACACACCCATGCATTCGCACACACATACATAGACGACCACAAACACGCGCACACCCGAGCACACACACGCTCACACCCAGGTACACACCCATGCATGCGCGCACTCATATATACATGAGCGCACACACACGTACACACCAGAGAACACACACGCACACACCCAGGCACACACATGCGCACACCCGGGCACACACACACAGCACTTACCCTTAGCACCGTTGCCCTCCCACTTACCATCTGCATAACCATACAGATAGATCCCGGGCTTGGGACCGGGCAGTACACTATTCCTATGACATTACCCATATAGACTTGATAATGTCACTCAAATAAAACAACAATATAAGGCAACAACATAAAAAAACACTGAAGAAATATACCGCAACGAAACGTAAGGAAATTATTTCCTCGTTTATGCAAAATAAATTTGGTATAAAGACATTAAGCATCTCCTTGTACTTTACAACTGAAAGATTCTTCTTCCAAAGTTAATAGTACTGCAATCTCTCCAGGCAGCAACACGACTCGTCCTTTATACTCTTCTTAACTCCAGGTGAAAACGCTGCGAGATAAGGAAGACGTATTACTAATTATAACATAATATAATTGTTCATTTATTAACATATCATTTTGAACTTATCATTTTATCTAAGTATATAGTTTAAATTTTCTTATACAATAATAAATATCCTCCTCCAAGTTGGCAATAAAGTAAGGCGCTGTAAATAACATTTGGCAGATTATATATATTCACACATATACACACAACGAAATTTGTCGTTTCATATAATGACATTATGCGATCATTTAATCTTAGTATACATGCATATATTGCGATTTTGTTTATTTCCCATTTTAATCATGGGGAATAAGTTTTAGTATTTTAAAACAATTGAAGATACTATTGTTTATACCCAATAAGCTAAACTATCTTTAAATGTTAGTGAGACGGTTTTTCATTTCTATGCGCACAATAAAAAGAAACCATGTGAGTTAAGCTTAATAAATTGGTTTGTAGTTAAAACATGAATCATGATTATTTATTTCATAAAAAAGTTCATTTTCNTGAGTTAAGCTTAATAAATTGGTTTGTAGTTAAAACATGAATCATGATTATTTATTTCATAAAAAAGTTCATTTTCTATTACAGTCTGTGCCTCATTTAATAAGCTACGTCGCATGTAAAAAAAATTGTTTCTTTTTCAGAAAGAGTAATTGTACACCTCGAAGAATAATAATATATATTTATTTTTCAGAAAGAGAAATTTTATACCGTGAAGAATAATGGTATATATGTTTATAAACATAAAAAATNAGAAATTTTATACCTTGAAGAATAATGGTATATATGTTTATAAACATAAAAAAATTTTTTTTGTCTATCGTAGATAATTTTGAACTAATTTTTTTTGGGTTACCATACGTTGCCGATTATAATTCATACTACTGAATAACCATTTTCAACTATTAGATTTGTAGGTTTCGAATGATTTAACCTACTATAATCCAAGTGTTATTAATTTAGGTAGCATATTATACTTACAAGTAAATTTTGAATGGTTACAATTGATTAGCATGATAAAGTGTATATATCAAATCTCTGAAAGATTAATTACACTAAAATACGTTTTCACCTAATAAGAAATTATTCATTTATTCAACTTGTTAACCACATGTATTTTTTTAACTAGTTTACACCAAACGTGGCATATTAATTCCGCGATTAGATGCTAAATAAAAAAGTACTTTTTTTGACAAAAAAAAACCTTGATTTTGCACACTCGTAGCAAAGTATACGTCCGCCAAATCCGTTTAATCAATTAAAGTAAAAAATAAAAAAATTGTTTGATTGTTATTAGTAAGTCACTCTTTTTTTTACGGCAGACCTATTAGGTATAATCGTTTGTGCACAGCATAGTGAAAGAATGAAGATAGGATGATATTATTAAACTAGGTCCATAGTTTATAAAAGATACGTTCAAAATTTATATAAAATTACATACTTTCAAAACAGACATTCTTAAATGCATTTCCCTATCTCCTATTTGAACTTCCGCTGCATGTTACAACTTAATACTATCGTAGATGTAGTGCTAGAACACTTATGTATGTGCTGTTTACATTTGACTGAGCAAAAACCTTACTGTTCTGGTTAGTATGCCTAATTCACTTTATTTATATGACATCTAAATATACTCATGGAATTGTTGGAAAATTATATGTGCTACTTTATGAAAAAAAAAAAAACAACTAAAACGTTTGTAAAAACCAGCATTATGATCATAACATTTAACACTATGCTTGCACATAGAGTCCTGCAAACTAACCTAAACTAACATCCATACCTTACCCAGGGTTCGAACCCAATAAGCAGTTGATTTACGTGTGATTATACACAAGACAGTGGAGTCAAGCCTGCGAGACACCGAACTTGCAAATTCTTCTGGTCTCTCTACTTATAATATATATTGTTAGATAAAACTTGGAATTAATATTTTTTTTCCTGGAGGCGTTATATATAATTGAATGAGATAGTTTGAGTAAAATAATCTTTACTCTTAGATAGGAAATATGTATCATAATGGTGGTGAAATTAATTACGCTCTGACTGGCAGCTACAGAGACTGATGGTTCGTAGAAGGTATTTCTAAACGACGTGCAACGCGAGCGGTTGAAGAATTCCGTGTTTTTTTTTAAATGACGTAACGGGTTCAGAGCGACGCTGTTGTTGAGCATTCGAAAGGATGTGGCCTCACCGAAAACCATTAGCAGTAGCTGCCTAATGGGATACAAGCTGTAGTGAAGCGCAGGTGTGTAGTCATGTATCTGACAGTCTTCATTTCAATAAATCAGTTTCACTGTATAACCGGCAGATCTTCATAATTTTCGACCTTCCACCAACTACTGTACGTTGAGCCCACCAACCGCAGCTTCGATGTGAAATTAAAATAAACTATTCCTAACCCTAGAAATTTTTTCAACCTGGGAAAAAAGCTTCAGCGACAAAATTACTTCTATGCCATGACCGCACAAAAAATACAATCCTATAGTTTCCGTAACTTAGATTGAACCTGGCCATAGTACACTCTCAAATAAATAAATAAATATATATACAACAGGAAAAGGACACAAGATGTTTCCGATACAGTAATTGGTTATAACTATTACAGCATGCAGACAGTCTGCTTACAATGTGTCGGGCCACATAATGTAGGAATCTGTCCTAATCTAGCAAAAATGTACTGGTTCGACGAACGAAACAAACTCGAATGTAACCGCCATCAGCTCATTATAGCACTGTAAATACCCTGACTGCGTTCTGCAAGCAAATTTTACATAAGCGAGCACTTTCAAGGAACAATTATCACAGCTATGCCACGAGAAAATAATAATATGTTTAAATACGGTGTACGCTCGACCAGTCAGTACGCAAATTAGTATTACACACATACACACACTTTAGCGCGAGTTTCGGAAATATATATAAAGTATTAATATTATTAATATTTCGCTACATCCAGACTTTGCGCGACACCCGACGACTCGCTCCAGCCCACTGTGAGTTTCGGAAAAATATGTAAACTAGTATGATTATTAGTTTCTGCAACAGCCAGGCTCTGCGCGACTCCTCCCGAGAAATACGTTTTACATATGTTATACGCTCTCTACGTTAGTGCGCAAAATTCATGCCCACACTTACATACACACGTGCACCAGACGCGTCCGTTGTTGGTCTTGCTCCCATCGCGAAAGGACTACGTGTCTGATTGGTTCTCGTTACTTCAAATATTTCATCTAAACATGCAAACAAACATTGACCGACTAAGTTACACCAAAGGAGAAAAAATACATATTCATTATTAGATATGGTTTCTACTGTTGGGAGTGATTGTTTTATATACATATTAAAACAGCTTTCGTTACCCTTGTCAAAATCACTGCAGCAACCAATNATGTTGGGAGTGATTGTTTTATATACATATTAAAACAGCTTTCGTTACCCTTGTCAAAATCACTGCAGCAACCAATCTTCTTACGCCTAATGCAAATACTACAAGCAGTGGTCGGACTTCGTTATTATACCCATTCCGTGACAGTGAAGCAGTCGTACGGTCAGGTTATGGTTTACCAAACCCAGGTGTTTAGTTTCGACGTAGCATGTGAGAAACGGTCCACAATGCAGCAGCAGCATGGGACACCGTGCAGCAGTGGATGCGATTTGCATTTGTTAAACTTATTCACGCACACTCTTGCAATGGAATTGTTTGATAATAATCTCACAAGATTGCGTACTGACTCCTTTTTTTTTTTTTGACAAGGAGGGATTTTACCTAACATGCTGTGCGAGTCTCTGATTGGAAAGATTGTATCATTCATCATGGCTGAGGAATGTTCATATTCATAGCCGTGCTATAATGTAACATCTCACATCATATAAGCATAGCAGGTTCCGATACACAGCACACCCTAGACATTGAAAAAATAAGTATTTTCACAGAATCATTTAATCTCTTTAAGCATAGGAGCTCGTAATTTCCAAACTGTTTAATATACAGGCAGCAAATTCATAATTTATATATATATCATTCCTGACAACACAAATCATCGTAGAGTTATTTATGTCCTATATGTATAAAAAATTATCACAGATTAATTTAAGCCCTACAAGCATAGGTGCGCATAAGTTCCGTATCTCGTAAGTTACGTTCGGCAACTTCAGAACATCACTCCCGTTATCTCGAAATGGTTAAGATTTACCAAATTCGAATATAATTTAAGTCCTTCCTACGAGATGATCACGCTTTTGCATGCCAAACCCGAAAGGTTATCTCAGTCTCTTCTCAACATATGCGCTAGGGTTAACTCATAGTCTTCCCAACCATACACAATGATAAAGTGTCAAAGGCAATTTACACTACCAGGAAAACAATGGCGGGAACAGTCGCGTCACTACTGTAACCTATCATTTTAATATGCCTACAATGCAAAGAGACATTTAAAGCATAAATGCAAGCTAACGATGTAATAAAGCGAGAACACCACTGCGCATAAAGAAGCCTAACAGGTTACGCGAGGCNGCATAAATGCAAGCTAACGATGTAATAAAGCGAGAACACCACTGCGCATAAAGAAGCCTAACAGGTTACGCGAGGCTCTCGCAGGCCTAACATAAAGGGCGCTGTCGCACACAACCATAAAAAGCCTAACATGTCTCGAAAGCGTCTCCACACTAACAAAGCTGAAATAAAGGTCAACACTGCACATAATTATAAAGGGACCCTAACGCAAGGCTCTCGTAACTGGCGAAACGAGCAGCCTATCAATAATGACATCACCATGCACAAGGATGAAGGAACCTAACATGTTGTGCGAGGCTTGCGAAAGTGTTTCATCATCGGTAGCCTAACATAAAGGACAACGATGAAGGAGCCTAACATGTTAAGCGAGGCTTTTGAAAGAGTCTCGGCACTATTGAAGCTGGTAGTTTTTCACAAACCACCAGTATTCCACTGAGGAAAGCCGAGACAAGCAATACAAACTGACATGTGNTGAAGCTGGTAGTTTTTCACAAACCACCAGTATTCCACTGAGGAAAGCCGAGACAAGCAATACAAACTGACATGTGTACAGTATACATATGCGAGCGTCACATAAAATGAAGATCATTCCGATTTCGAGCACTGTGTTGGAAAGCTGTCTTTTACTTCAATATGAAGACTGAATCAATAGATGAAGATTAACCATCCCCAGCATCGACATCAACAGCAAGGTATATTGAAGAGTTACTACATGCATTACGATGTCAAAGCAACTACTCCAATCATGCACCCAGCTATAATATGAAGACAGAACCATTAGCTGAAGATTTACCGACTACAACATGATAAACAGAAAAGGATCCTGAAGAGTCGATGCAAGCGATACGACATCAATGTAACTACTGTGGAAATACTATTAACACAAGTTATAGTTCACACCAGCATGAAATTTGCCATTGAATGTTCAGCCCAGCATACAAAAACGTTCCACTGTTATACCTGTGAGGCCATGTTTACCCCAAGTNATTTGCCATTGAATGTTCAGCCCAGCATACAAAAACGTTCCACTGTTATACCTGTGAGGCCATGTTTACCCCAAGTGATAGTGCGTTAGACATAACAATACATGCAAAGGCTATTTTTGTCGTTCATCGGGAAGCGAGTGCATGTATTGCGGCAAGACTTTCAGGAAGCGCAGCTGGGTCAAACAACATGAAGATAGCAACTGCAAATTTGCTACCGTCTACAAGACCTACCCATAAGATAACTGCCATGTAGTATATTCGAATAAGGGTGGCTTGAATGCTCACATAATATATTGTTATTCTTCTAAAACAGTCAGCATCAAGGTTTCGCTCGAAAGAACACTAGCTCTAGCATGTATCTAATATGATTATGTACTTGTATTATATAAAGTTGTAATTAAAGGTAAAACTATGTAAACGATTTCGCTGTTATTCATTTATCTTAACCCTTGTCAATATTAAGTTGACCACTGAGAATGAAATCAGATTTTTTTCAAAGGCTGAAATATAATTTATAGTTTTTTTTGGTATAGTATCTAGAACTCTGTTCCATATCGATGGGCCGCTTGAGCAATACATACAGAAACTCTCGCCATCGACAACGAAAATGACTATATGCGCATATATATGTCCTAAGCATCGTTAGCTATAATTTCCGAACCAAGTAAATATGAAACACACACGTAAATAAAATTCAGGAAGGATAACTTACAACAAACTGAGATATGCAAAAAGCAAGATATATACAAATGTAATACATACATGTAGAACACAGTAATGGTAACTGTAAAAATAATTTATACATTACTATAAATGATCACCATCAGTCCTACACAAGGACGACAGCTCGAGTCATCGCTAACATGGCTAGCTCTTAACAACCAGACATAGAATGAAAAATATTAACGATGCTATTCAATACCAGGCTCTTCTGGACAGTATAATAGAATAGCAGATAACTTCCTAACAAACCAACTGAAACAACCCAATTCAATAAGTATACATCACTAGCAGCAGAACGCAACTGTTGTCATATGCTAGGGAATATGTGAGACAGTTCAGATGGNATTTGCCATTGAATGTTCAGCCCAGCATACAAAAACGTTCCACTGTTATACCTGTGAGGCCATGTTTACCCCAAGTAATAGTGCGTTAGACATAACAATACATGCAAAGGCTATTTTTGTCGTTCATCGGGA
The DNA here is from genome assembly GCA_002778355.1 of Clitarchus hookeri. Lineage (NCBI taxonomy): Eukaryota > Metazoa > Arthropoda > Insecta > Phasmatodea > Phasmatidae > Clitarchus > Clitarchus hookeri. The sequence continues at coordinate 94,511 of NQII01006999.1, read as the reverse complement.
AGCGAGTGCATGTATTGCGGCAAGACATTCAGGAAGCGCAGCTGGGTCAAACAACATGAAGATAGCAACTGCAAATTTGCTACCGTCTACAAGACCTACCCATAAGATAACTGCCATGTAGTATATTCGAATAAAGGTGGCTTGAATGCTCACATAATATATTGTTATTCTTCTAAAACAGTCAGCATCAAGGTTTCGCTCGAAAGAACACTAGCTCTAGCATGTATCTAATATGATTATGTACTTGTATTATATAAAGTTGTAATTAAAGGTTAAAGTATGTAAACGATTTCGCTGTTATTCATTTATCTTAACCCTTGTCAATATTAAGTTGACCACTGAGAATTATATCAGATTTTTTTCAAAGGCTGAAATATAATTTATACTTTTTTTTTGGTATAGTATCTAGAACTCTGTTCCATATCGATGGGCCGCTTGAGCAATACATACAGAAACTCTCGCCATCGACAACGAAAATGACTATATGCGCATATATATGTCCTAAGCATCGTTAGCTATAATTTCCGAACCAAGTAAATATGAAACACACACATAAATACAATTCAGGAAGGATAACTTACAACAAACTGAGATATGCAAAAAGCAAGATATATACAAATGTAATACATACATGTAGAACACAGTAATGGTAACTGTAAAAATAATTTATACATTACTATAAATTATCACCATCAGTCTTACACAAGGACGACAGCTCGAGTCATCGCTAACATGGCTAGCTCTTAACAAACAGACATAGAATGAAAAATATTAACGATGCTATTCAATACCTGGCTCTTCTGGACAGTATAATATAATAGCAGATAACTTCCTAACAAACCAACTGAAACAACCCAATACAATAAGTATACATCACTAGCAGCAGAACGCAACTGTTGTCATATGCTAGGGAATATGTGAGACAGTTCAGATGGNACAATAAGTATACATCACTAGCAGCAGAACGCAACTGTTGTCATATGCTAGGGAATATGTGAGACAGTTCAGATGGTTGGGTGACGACGCAAGCACCGTGCAGGCTTTGTCATGTTTAACGAATAACACTAGCCGAGTAAGTGTTATGTAAGGCTCCAAGGTCACACAGCACCTGCTAGAGCCACGATTACGCTAAGACAATATCATCGAATTCCTACATGCAGAACAATCAACTTTGCGTGTAGTATATTCCTAGAGATAAAAAAAACAGATATTAAAAAAAAAAAGAAAATGTAAAGTGAACAGGTTATAATCACATACCAACCAGCACATATTACACAAGTGTCGGGGGCTGTAGGATGCTCTAGATAACGATGCTAGACAAGACCAGACAGTCCCGATCAGTACAACAGACATTCCGCCCATCAGTGTTACTATTGCAACGAGAACTTTAGTAAACAGCTGGAATGACCACCAACAGTAAAAAGAACTTATCTTCACCCGAACCAACCTAAAAAATATACAATATGTTAAATGCTGTATACTATTTATCACCAAAGTTAATGTAACATTACATTATACTTTCCTTGCTACTAAACATAGTGTATGAAAACCAGTNTGTATACTATTTATCACCAAAGTTAATGTAACATTACATTATACTTTCCTTGCTACTAAACATAGTGTATGAAAACCAGTGGTCATGTAACAGTCTATGTAACTTATATACAGGCTGATTCTAAAATCATGGCACAACATTGAGGGATCGTAGAGCTCACTAAAACAAACAATTACTGAATAGGTATATATGGGCGGAAGTGATGCGTTGAGGCACAAACACAAAAATAACACATCAAATGCAACACATTGTTTATTTACGACACCGNTGGTCATGTAACAGTCTATGTAACTTATATACAGGCTGATTCTAAAATCATGGCACAACATTGAGGGATCGTAGAGTTCACTAAAACAAACAATTACTGAATAGGTATATATAGGCGGAAGTGATGCGTTGAGGCACAAACACAAAAATAACACATCAAATGCAACACATTGTTTATTTACGACACCGCTAAATGCCTTTTTACAGCAATGTTTATAATAATTCCTCAAAATTGCTACCACCGACAGTAATGCAAGCTTGGTAGGTTCGGTGGAGTGATTGCCGAACAGATTCAAATACGCCGGGTATTTCAAGCACACCACCATTGTCAGCCAATCACGCGATATGTAGAGGTCGCCAAGCATGCGTGACTGCTGGTGGATGCATTTCCAGCAACTGTTTTAACATTGTCTGTACGGAATCACTCGTTATGTATGCTGCTAATGAACATTTAATGTTTCAGTTAATATATTTTTTTTGTTGTGTTTGTCCCTCAACGCATCACTTTCGCCCATATATTCCTATACAATAATAGTTTGTTTTAGTGAGCTCTACCCCCCCCCNCCCAACCCAATGTTTTTCCCATGATTTTAGAATCCTCCTGTATATAGATTATTAGATATTTTATCAAAAGGAAAGGTAAATTGTAGAAACTCCCACCGGCCGATGCATATTGCACAAGCAACTAGGATTATACATTACAATATACCAAAAAAAAAAAATCACTCTCGAAATGCTGATACTAGCAGGTATAAAAATAAAATAAAAGAAGTTATTATCACCTACCAACTTATATTGTACAAGTGACGAGCACTGTACAACATGTCATGCATTGATAGACAACACTGTGCGTCTGAAAAAACAGTCGTTGTAGCCTCCGCTAATACAGGAAAATAAAGAGTAAAATAATCTTTCTCACATACATCCTATGTCCGAGCTATGCTACAGAGACACACAAATTAAACCAATCGACGAACAACATATGTAACATTAGACTAAAGTAAAATATTATGACAGAGTCGTGAAGTATGGAGGACGATAAAGCCAACACTACCACATATCATCGCAAACACATATAAAAAAATCTAAAGTAACCAACCAGCACATATTGCACAAGTGTCATATACTCTACGAGACAAGACCAGACCATCCTAGTCAGTACAGCAGTCATTCNACCAGCACATATTGCACAAGTGTCATATACTCTACGAGACAAGACCAGACCATCCTAGTCAGTACAGCAGTCATTCCACCTTGGTTTTCTCACATTCCTTCTAACAACCTTTTACATGTCTCCCTGATGGAGACATGTCTCATGCTCCATCATTACACTTCAGTTTTCTCATATTTCGTCCAGCATCCTTTCACCTGACAGCCTAGTGGTGGCAAGTTCCATGCTNACCAGCACATATTGCACAAGTGTCATATACTCTACGAGACAAGACCAGACCATCCTAGTCAGTACAGCAGTCATTCAACCATGGTTTTCTCACATTCCTTCTAACAACCTTTTACATGTCTCCCTGATGGAGACATGTCTCATGCTCCACCATTACACTTCAGTTTTCTCATATTTCGTCCAGCATCCTTTCACCTGACAGCCTAGTGGTGGCAAGTTCCATGCTCGTCGAGTATGACGGCGTTTGAGAAAAAAAGTATTCTTACAGTAACGAAACAAATAACTGTCCCGATTATTTTCCATAGCTGAAGATGAAGCCACTGTTAACTTGTCGAAATCTGAATAGCAACTGAGACAGACAGAATGATAACAATAACGCCATCGTTGAAGCTAAATACGAGAGCTTGCTCCCGTCTTCAGCGCCTCGGCCGCGAATTTCTTACGGTTTTTTTCTTTTTTTGAAATATTTTTTTTTTTTTGGAAATGGTGTTTATGAACTGGTCTAAAAAAAATGGCTGCCTTCCCGGGATCCTTCGATAGGGGACTGAGTTCGAGCCTTGGAACCATAAAAACTATTAATTCTCTTTAGGGCTTTGACAAAATTGGGTAATTTACTTTTTCTAGTGATGTATGTGAACCTGATATTAGCATGGTATGATAAATTAATGGCATTGAAGTAATAATCATAATTTACATATTTTACCTTTCTGAAACAGATGTGAGAGACGAGTCATACAGTCTCATTAAACATAATTATTCCAGCGTGTAGGTCGATTGCGTGTGTTCATACATGTTACTTGTAGTCTGCGTATGATTAAAAGTTATAGCAGAGGACGAACTACACCATGTTTCTTTAATACTGAACGTCTTCGCATACAAATGCCTATAATACTCACAAACAGACGAAACACACTTACCTCTAAAGAGGAGAGAAGTTGTATAGAGTATCGACTATCAGCCTGATAATGACCCGCAGGTGTACAGAGAATACACACGCTTGGCACTGCAGGTAATATAGCTGAAACCGTGAGGACCCTGGACATGTGGCAAGACACGCAGAGCTCAGCGGTCCATACACGATTAACTGTGTAGGAATATAGGAGAGGTATTTATATACATTCCCAAATGATAGTGGGCATTTTAGGGCAGCAATAACAAGCATCACATAATGCGAACATAACAACCATAGGAGAGATGGGTCCTCCTCGTTGTCAGCCTATAATTATACCCTCCAAGGCTAATGGCTTTACTGGTACATTAGAGAACCCAGGGAACCATTCCCTGAGAATGTGCACTGGCACACACAAAGGGCTGGTACGATAGTTAGTATTTTTACAAGCAGGAGTGTACTGTTTTTACCCTATGTACACACTATCAAATAAGGCGTACTTGTAACGTACTCCATCATGTAATGTCTTTACAAAGATATAGCATTGCAGTAGTGTACTGTTTATTGGTGTGCTTTTAATATACTAGCACGTTTAGTTTGGGCTGTGTGTGATTGTTATTCAACAGAAATAAGAACACTGTGAATTTCATGACATACACATATATTTCCGCATATATTATATATTGTTTTTGCAGCATACTTGCACACAAGCAGTACATCAAGATAGGCATTAAAAACTAATAAAGACTCTACNCGTTTAGTTTGGGCTGTGTGTGATTGTTATTCAACAGAAATAAGAACACTGTGAATTTCATGACATACACATATATTACCGCATATATTATACATTGTTTTTGCAGCATACTTTCACACAAGCAGTACATCAAGATAGGCATTAAAAACTAATAAAGACTCTATACACATATGTTCATCGAAAATCTCTCTCATGGCTAATACATACATTACACATCAAGATAGGCATTAACAAGTAATACAGAATATATTATCTCACATAAGCATTACATCAAGATAGCAAATAACTATAAACATAGACAATTAAAATATTTTTTTTAAAAATATTTTTACTATAATTTTGCAAGCATAGTAGTGAATAGTTGCAGCAGTAATGTCTTTCTATCAGCAATTGTTAATTTACATATGTCCTGAAGCGATAAATTGCCACAATCCAGGCATGTTGTGACCGGCAACGTCTTCTTCTTACATGACGTTCTGCGACGAGCCGTCGCCATGGACTTGGTAGCGGTAGACTTCTTACGTTTGACAGCAGCAGTCTTCTTATGTTTGACAGCAGGCAGCTTGTCGTCCTCCTTAGTAATGTCAATCACNGGTAGACTTCTTACGTTTGACAGCAGCAGTCTTCTTATGTTTGACAGCAGGCAGCTTGTCGTCCTCCTTAGTAATGTAAATCATGTCAACGTCGACAGCAACAGCAGCAGAGTTGGTAGGTTCAGCCAGCACCAACGGCTCTTGAGGAAGGTGAACTCTTATCGCATCATGCAATACAGCGTGAGTTATAACTTCGTACGGACCACATGGCAGGGGAGTGTCTGTTCGCATATAGTTAACGATACACCTCCCCAGAATATCACATTCGACCATCTGCTGACATCGCTCATACTCTCGTTAGGTTGTGGGCAAGCAGCCAATGCGCTATACCGTCTCACTGTTCGCTGTACGCTCTTGGCTCGTCAGCGGGCTCGCCATCACGGACATAGTTTATACAGTTGTTACCAGGCGTTACACTGCTGTAGGCTGTCTCTGGACGAAATGGCACGTTCATCTTGAGCTCACTGGTGTCGACTGGCAGGGTAGACACACCTTATATAGCTGTCGTACTCTATGGCGACATAGTGTCAGTGATTCTTGAACAATAATAGTCGTATACGTGCATAAATGTCGTACATTATCTTGCCACATTTACACTTGCTACGACATATTATTTCTCCCTCTAACATCGTGCTGCCGATGTCTGCTGCAACGCTCGTGTTGACGCAAGCTTCGCATATACATAGTTTCAATTGAAGACACAACATACCATAGCAGTGCAGGGTAGAACATATGTGGTGCTACATTATTCCAGCGTGCTCGTATGTATGTGACCTGTTCATTCTTCGGTCGAGCGGTAAGTTGATCCAGTATCAACTTCTCGCAAGGTAAGTTTCCCCCTTCTTGTTCTCATCGCGTAGTTGTGTAATGTATTCACATTTAATACATACTGCTAGAATACGGCCATTTTCAGGTAGCTCGCTCTTGGGCCGGAGATTGTAGACAGCACACTGGTCGGACCAGTAGCAGGGTAGAATTTCATAATAGAAATTATCACAAGTGTCGAGATAGCCACAAAAATTATGTTCAGAGTCTCATATTTGTACTTGCTCGTGTTCAAGCTCTGGTTTAAACAAAACTCTTCTATATCCGGTAAAGTATTTCTGGTACATGTTCGTGCCTTCCGACAGAAATCCCACACAGTCACGTATAGTAAACATGTTGTTAGTTCTCTTCACAACGAAACACTACTGCAGCTCTACATGTTGCTCTTCTTATATTGTAGACAGGTACGCCTTAAACGTTAACGGCGAACACATTGTATTCCACGTAATTTTACCTCTGTTCATGTAGGTTGTATGACGGTCGTGGGTACAGCACTCGGTCCAGCGTGTTATTACACTACTAGTGCCTTAGCAATACATTTTTGTTGTTCACGTCGTTGAACGATCTGTATGGTTTGCGCTCTTCATAATAAATGTCTCCAACAGTCATGTTTATTTTTCTACAGAATGTTTATGAACTTGGTGTGTGTCCGGATAATGTTATGGCCGATGGTACAATCAATAGTTAAACGATGAATTAGCATGGTGGTCATCGATTGTATTGCCTTGCATCAACAATTTCAATGCTTGCTGTCTTGTGCCAAGTAAAGGTGTGTAACCTTTATAGCAGTGTGCCTCTTTAGATTGTCACTTCTACCAAATGTCGCACCGCACATATTACATGATAGTATTCTGGAGGCAGGTTTCTTTTGATACTCACTCTGTTCATGTCGCCGTGCATTGCAACTTTAACAGAATGTCTTGTCACAGTAACTGCATTGTTTTCCATGTAATTGTTGAACACTTGGTGAAGTTTTGCATGTAGGTAAACAGATCATTTTTAATTGCATGTTGTCCACATTTTTCATCATTATCAAGTATATGACAACTTAAACACGTGTACTACTACTATGCAGTGCAGACTCCTCCCCTCTGTGGACTCCTCTTCTGCAGACTCCTCTCTTTCAGCAGACTCCTTCCCTCTCCGGACTCCTCCCATCTGCGGACTTCTCTTTACTGCAGACTCCTCTTTTCTGCAGACTCCTCTTTTCTGCAGGCTCCCCTTTTCAGCAGGTTCCACCCCTCTGCGGACTCCACCCTTTGCGGACTCCTCCCTTCTGCGTTCTGTACTACCTTTACACTGTAGTGTTGCTGTACATGATAGCTTAGCAACTACGTGAATTTCTGCGGTTTCTATAATTTATAACCTCATNTACACTGTAGTGTTGCTGTACATGATAGCTTAGCAACTACGTGAATTTCTGCGGTTTCTATAATTTATAACCTCATTCTGCAGGTATAATACGATGTTAGGTTGTTATTTTCTCTGTAGTAGAGTAGAGGTAAATATGCAAGTGGCTGAAGTAAAATTTGTTCTCAACTACAGCTCATAAATTATATACATATATGTATATATATATATATATATAATTTCCAATTGGTACATATTTCACATCATCATCAGCAGACTTGGAGGTCACACTTGCGTTCTCGATGTTCTGGATAGTTGTAGCANTGGTACATATTTCACATCATCATCAGCAGACTTGGAGGTCACACTTGCGTTCTCGATGTTCTGGATAGTTGTAGCATCTTCGTTTATCACCTTATATGATAGCAGCATATGTTTGTTGTTCACATCTTCTGACGATCTGTATAGCTCGCACTNTCTTCGTTTATCACCTTATATGATAGCAGCATATGTTTGTTGTTCACATCTTCTGACGATCTGTATAGCTCGCACTCTTCATAGTAAATGTCTACAAGAATCGTAATTCCTTCTCCACACTCTGTGAAGGTTTTGCAGGTAGTCGTACAGGACGTTCTCGATTACATGCCTCAATCTACATACATCTATTTGCCATGTGATGCAAGTAAATTTGTTTCAACTGTAGCTGATGTATCTTACATAATATCCAACCGGAACCCTTTCCCATATATTCTTCTTCCTCGTAACAATTTTCTGTTTACTAGCTTGAACACTGTCTTTTATTTCGTGTGTGTTATACAGAGGTACATTCGGGGTCATGAAGGCTCTCTCGCTATATTCATCTTCATATGTTTCTGGTNTTCGTGTGTGTTATACAGAGGTACATTCGGGGTCATGAAGGCTCTCTCGCTATATTCATCTTCATATGTTTCTGGTTTGGTACATTTACAGTCCAACCATATATAATATTTTACTGCAGCTTCTTTTTCCATCTCGCATTTAAGTTGATCTATAATATTCGGTTTCATATGCTTAAGATAAGCACATATATTGTNTTCGTGTGTGTTATACAGAGGTACATTCGGGGTCATGAAGGCTCTCTCGCTATATTCATCTTCATATGTTTCTGGTATGGTACATTTACAGTCCAACCATATATAATATTTTACTGCACCTTCTTTTTCCATCTCGCATTTAAGTTGATCTATAATATTCGGTTTCATATGCTTAAGATAAGCACATATATTGTCCACCATCCCTGATGAATAAGATGCGACATACGTCTTCATAAGACTTTGGAATGCAGATTCTTTCAGTATGAATTCATTCTCATTTGGTAAGTTTCCAACAGATAGAGGTGTAGGAGCTTTATAGGTAAACATTTTGGTATGGTTGTAATATGACTCACGATATAGTTTTACCTGATGATCGTGTATTTCGAGTCGCAGGCTGTCTGCAACACCTGTAACTTCATTACATGAGAATTCACGACCACACTTATAGCAACAAGTAGTATAGTAAGGCCATTACGTCTTCTTCAAACATTTTCCAGATTTCTCATGTTGACGAGCACTGCAACTTTTACTAAAGGTCTGCTGCAGTAGTGACATGAATATTTTGATGCCTGTCGGATGTCCAGGTCGGATGTTGATGATGATGGTGATAGCGCACCGGTATCCAATGCAGCAGGTGTCTGCCATTCTCATGTTTTTTCAGATATAGGCAATACACTACGTCTCCTACCTGGCATATGAGAGAGTCCCTCACACATTGCATGATATCTTTTTAAGTTTTCGCGTTGTCCAAATTGAGACTTACATTGTTCACATGTTAAGGTAGATTGCTTCATGTTCATAGAACAAACAGTTTCATGTGGCAGGGCTTTACAGCTCTTAGTAAATGGTTTTTTGCTAAAACAACACAAATGACTTTCTGACGTATTTTCCATCTTCACTCGAGACGATGTATACTCTCCGAACTTCGAATAAAACTAAAGCGATTCCATCCATTACACATATATATGTGCATATCTTCTTATTTCATCAGCAGGATTTAAGCTTTTTTTATGTGTTCTGTAAACATATATTCAGCTAACGTCTCTGCACCGCTACATGGCGTTTTACATCTCTCATGTCGACGTGCGTTGCTACTTTTACTAAAGATTTTACCGCATTTGCGACAATGTTTCCTACGCATTGGTGAAGGATTGTGTTCATTGTTCACATGAATGTCAGAAGTTGGTGATGTAGGTGTATCAATACTTTGTACAGCAGACATCTGATCATCACAATTTTCTAACGTTGACAATGCACTGTGTTGCTTAGCATGTAGAGAAACAAGGTTTCTCTACATGGTTTCATATGTTTCACATGTCATGGGTTCATATGAGAAACAAGGTTTCATTTTTATTAAACATACATATCAAACACTTCTTCATATGTATGTTTAAACTGTCTATACGAGTGAACATACCTTGGCATATATGACATCGATAGCTTGTGCGACGAGGATTCAGCTTACATTTATGCTTTATACAGGCGGATTCTAAAATCATGGGACAAACATTTAAGGGTGGTAGAGCTCACTTAAAGAAGCAATTATTGTATAAGAATATATGGGTGGGAGTGATGCGTTGAGGCACAAGCACAAAAATAAAATAGGAAATGCAACACATTGTTTATTTACAACGTCGCCGCTAAATGCCTTTTAACAGCAATGTTTTTAATAATTGCTCAAAATTGCTACCACCGTCAGTAATGCAAGCTTGGTAGCGTCGGTGGAGTGATTGGCGAACAGATACAAATACCCTGGTTATATCACGCACGCAACCATTGTCAGCCAATCACGCAATATGTGGAGGTCGCCAAGCATGTGTGACTGTTGGTGGATGCATTTCCATCAAATATTTTAACATTTTCTGTGCGGAACCACTTGTTATGCATGCTGCTAATGAACATTTTATGTTACGGTAAATGTGTTATGTTTTTGTGTTTGTGCCTCAATGCTTCACTTCCGNTATGCTGCTAATGAACATTTTATGTTACGGTAAATGTGTTATGTTTTTGTGTTTGTGCCTCAATGCTTCACTTCCGTCCGTATATTCCTATACAATTATTGTTTGTTTTAGTGAGCTCTACCACCCCTCAATGTTTGTGCCATGATTTTAGAATCATTCTGTATATGTCTTCGCGTTGCAGGCATATGCAAATGTACTGTTACGGTAGTGGCATCGCTGTCTAGGAGATGTGACTGTTCCAGTCCTTGTTTTCATAGTAGGGTACATTGCCTTTAATGATGTTGATGGTTTGGATTTTTCTTGTGCGGATATCTTCCCATCTAAAGTTTGCTTTATTCTCAGCAAATACTGATTGACCTGTGTAGGAAAGAGAGGTTTGCATGTTGCCCTATGCCTTTTTAAGCTATCAAGTGTTCGAATATATTATTTTTACTTTTCCCATGATAAGATAATATATTTCATATTTTTTTTTGCAGTCAGTCTCGTGTCGACGAGCATTGCAACTTTTAGAAAAAGTCTTCTCACAGTAGCAACACAAATAACTTTCTAGATTATTTGCCATCGTAGAAAAAAAAACAGCTCTGTTCACTCTTCGAAGTCTGAATATCAACTGAGTCGGTCATCCTATCCTATACTTATATATACATACATATGGATGCAACGGCGGTGACCTTTATGTCAACTTTGTTAGTGGCGAGACGCTTTCGAGACATGTTAGGCGTGCAGACTGGTCGAGCATACACGTATTTAAACCTATCATTATTTTTTTTCGTGGAATAGCTGTGATACTTTTGTCTTGGAAGTGCTCGCATATGTCAGTGTGCTAAGGTGTGCCTTACGCTTTTGGCGTGTCCGACTGTAGCATATTTTTTAAANGAAGTGCTCGCATATGTCAGTGTGCTAAGGTGTGCCTTACGCTTTTGGCGTGTCCGACTGTAGCATATTTTTTAAAAAATGACCCGTTAAGTTAATGCATACTGTATCTGGGAAATAATTATGTTTAAGGTCGCTCCATTAACTTAAATGTCTGTTGGCTGCCCGCGTTTCTGCAGTGTTATGGCGAGTGTCTCTGAAGAGCGTGGTGAATATCTTGTATGAAGGACTTAAATGATAATTGAAATCAGGAAGACTCTGAGGTAACCCTCCCGGCTTAGCATGCAAGAGCATGAAGTANGAAGTGCTCGCATATGTCAGTGTGCTAAGGTGTGCCTTACGCTTTTGGCGTGTCCGACTGTAGCATATTTTTTAAACAATGACCCGTTAAGTTAATGCATACTGTATCTGGGAGATAATTATTTTTTAGGTCACTCCATTAACTTAAATGTCTGTTGGCTGCCCGCGTTTCTGCAGTGTTATGGCGAGTGTCTCTGAAGAGCGTGGTGAATATCTTGTATGGAGGACTTAAATGATAATTGAAATCAGGAAGACTCTGAGGTAACCCTCCCGGCTTAGCATGCAAGAGCATGAAGTATATAATCTCGTAGGAAGTTTAACATGTCATCTTCGTCGGGCGTCTCGCAGAAACTGCATGTTACAAAACTAATAATAATACTAGATTATATATTATTTTTAATATTTCCGAAACTCACGTCGGGCTTGGTGTAGCAAAAGGAAAAATACTTTTACTTTAAATATATTTATAATTTTCCATCGCTCACATTGCGATGTAAATAAAAACCTATTTCTGTCGGCGAGTCGGTGGGGCTCGCACCATGGTAGGGGTCTGTGGCTGTAACTGAAACATTTATTATTATTTAAACAAGTTTTTTTTAATTACTTTTCCGCGTTGTGTGTTGGCGGATTTGTATGAAACCTACATTTCTCTGTCGAGAGCTCTGGCTAGGGGTCTGCTGCTATAAAGGAATAACCATTTGTGTGGTTTTGCTATGCAGATGGAAAGTGGGAGGACAAGGCTGCATCACGTATGAGCATGACTTCTTTTGCATACTGACTGGGCGTACATAACGATTTTTTTCTCGCACACACACACACACACACACTGCCTGGATACAATTAATATTCATCTTAATTCTTTAAACATATATTTCCATCGCTCACGTCGGGAGAGTATTGGTAAAAACATTTAACGTATGTTCTCTCGTCGAGGCGAGCCTATAACAGTATATGAAACATTATTATTGTTTATACATACAAGTTTTTTTAATTACTACTTTTCCCGCGTGGCGCAAGCCTATATGTGTTTTCGAAATCTACATTTCTCTAGGACTGTGGTTAGAGTCTTCGGCTATAATGAATATTAAATATTGTTTAAATTTGTTTTTTTTACAATACTTCTTGCATTGCTAAATCCTACATGTGTGTTATGGTATGTAGGATATACTTAAATGATAATAAAATTTGGGAAGACATTGAGATAACTGTCCCAGCTTGGCATGCACGAGCATGATCATCTCATTGGAAGGATTAGTAGGTAAGTATTAAATGTTAATTGTTTTTTGGGAAGACCCAAAGATAACCCTCCCAGCTTGGAATGCAAGAGCGTGATTGTCTAGTAGGAAGGACTAAAATGTTAATTGATTTTGGGACGACTTAACCCTTTCCCGATGACGGGAGTGTTGTTATGAAGTTGCCGAACTTATCTTACACAATACCGCCTGGAAGCGAGTCGTCTATCCGCTACATCACCGCAGCATGTCNATAATACTAGATTATATATTATTTTTAATATTTCCGAAACTCACGTCGGGCTTGGTGTAGCAAAAGGAAAAATACTATTACTTTAAATATATGTATAATTTTCCATCGCTCACATTGCGATGTAAATAAAAACATATTTCTGTCGGCGAGTCGGTGGGGCTCGCACCATGGTAGGGGTCTGGGGCTGTTACTGAAACATTTATTATTATTTAAACAAGTTTTTTTAAATTACTTTTCCGCGTTGTGTGTTGGCGGATTTGTATGAAAACTACATTTCTCTCTCGAGAGCTCTGGCTAGGGGTCTGCTGCTATAAAGGAATAACCATTTGTGTGGTTTTGCTATGCAGATGGAAAGTGGGAGGACAAGGCTGCATCACGTATGTACATGACTTCTTTTGCATACTGACTGGGCGTACATAACGATTTTTTTCTCGCACACACACACACACACTGCCTGGATACAATTAATATTCATCTTAATTCTCTAAACATATATTTCCATCGCTCACGTCGGGAGAGTATTGGTAAAAACATTTAACGTATGTTCTCTCGTCGAGGCGAGCCTATAACAGTATATGAAACATTATTATTGTTTATACATACAAGTTTTTTTAATTACTACTTTTCCCGCGTGGCGCAAGCCTATATGTGTTTTCGAAATCTACATTTCTCTAGGACTGTGGNGACTGTGGTTAGTCTTCGGCTATAATGAATATTAAATATTGTTTAAATTTGTTTTTTTTTCAATACTTCTTGCATTGCTAAATCCTACATGTGTGTTATGGTATGTAGGATAGACTTAAATGATAATAAAATTTGGGGAGACATTGAGATAACTGTCCCAGCTTGGCATGCACGAGCATGATCATCTCATTGGAAGGATTAGTAGGTAAGTATTAAATGTTAATTGTTTTTTGGGAAGACCCAAAGATAACCCTCCCAGCTTGGCATGCAAGAGCGTGATTGTCTAGTAGGAAGGACTTAAATGTTAATTGATTTTGGGACGACTTAACCCTTTCCCGATGACGGGAGTGTTGTTCTGAAGTTGCCGAACTTATCTTACACAATACCGCCTGGAAGCGAGTCGTCTATCCGCTACATCACCGCAGCATGTCNATGAAGTTGCCGAACTTATCTTACACAATACCGCCTGGAAGCGAGTCGTCTATCCGCTACATCACCGCAGCATGTCGTCACCTGGGGCTGTCATGGCCAATGGGAAGTGAGTCGTCTATCTGCTACATCACTGCGGCACACCACCTTCCGGGGCTATATCATGGCCGTTGGGAAGTGCGTCTTCTATCCGCTATGTCACCGCGGTACCTTGTCACCTGGGGCTATGTCATGGCCCCTGGGAAGGGAACATCTATCCTCTATCCGCTACGTCACCGCGGCACCCCATCGCCTTAGGCTATGTTATGGCCGCTGGGAAGCGCGTCGTCTATCCGCTATGTCACCGTGGCACCACATCATGACTGCTGGGAAGCCAGTCGTCTATCCGCTACATTATTGCGGCACCGCGTTGCCTGGGGCTATGTCATGGCCTCTGGGAAGTGAGTCGTCCATCCTCTACATCACTACAGCACCCCATCGCCTGGGGCTATGTCATGGCTGCTGGGAAGCGAGTCATCTATCCGCTACATCACTGCAGTATCCTGTCGCCTGGGCCTGTCTCATGGTCGCTGGGAAGCGAGTCGTCTATCCGCTANATCCGCTACATCACTGCAGTATCCTGTCGCCTGGGCCTGTCTCATGGTCGCTGGGAAGCGAGTCGTCTATCCGCTACATCCCCGAGGCACCCCATCGCCTGGGGCTATGTCATGATCGCTGGGAAGCGAGTAGTCTATCTGTTATGTCACTGTGGCTCCCCGTTGCCTGGGGCTATGTCAGGACTGCAGCAACCCATCGATTTTTATATTGCGAAGACTCTGAGTTAACCCTCTCGAACATGTCATCTATCAATTGCATCACTGTGGCACCCCACCGATTTTGAAATTGGGAAGACTCTGAGATAACCCTCTCGAGCACTCTATCCATTGCGTCACTGTGGCACCCTGCCGCAATGGAATGCGAGAGCGTGAAGTTTATATCGTATTTGGGAAGACTCTGAGATAACCCTTCCCAGATTGTAATGCAAGTGCATGACGTTTAACACGCGCTCTATCCATTGTGTCACTGTGGCACCCCAATGGAATGCGATTGTGTGAAGTTCAACAGTAGGAAGGACTTAAATGGTATTCGAATTTGGGAAGATTAAGAGAA
Source organism: Clitarchus hookeri (assembly GCA_002778355.1). Taxonomy (NCBI): domain Eukaryota; kingdom Metazoa; phylum Arthropoda; class Insecta; order Phasmatodea; family Phasmatidae; genus Clitarchus; species Clitarchus hookeri. Next base: position 78,925 of record NQII01006999.1, on the reverse strand, counting down.
AACCTCCTAGCATGGAATACAAAAGCATGAAGTATGGTAGGGGCAGACTTTGAAAAAACCCCTCATTCCCTCAACCACTCATTGCCCAAAAATTAGTCATTTAGCCACATTGTGGAGTCATACAAATTTTGTCATATTTGGGGGGGGGGGAGGAGCCGGATTTCGAGATCATCGACACATCTTTGAAAAAATAAAATTTTTTAAAAAATTTGGGAAATTTGGGATATTTTTAGAAAAGAAAAGGAAATTTTGATGTTTTTGAGAAAAAAAGGAAAATTTTGAGGGAAAAACAGGAAAAAAACCACGGCATATAAGGCGGTGCACTGGCCGCCAAGATGGCCGCCATTGCAGTGGAATGCTAGGGCATGAGGTGTCCCTGTCATGGAGCTGCGTTTGAATGCCCTAATTCTAACTACTTATTATTCTTCAAGGTGTGAAATAACTCTTTCTGACAAGGAAATATATATTATTATTCATACACATGGTAAATTGAAATTATTTGATATCCGAAAAAGCATCTGATTTCCACCAAATTTGGTAAACAATTAGCATTTTGGCAAGGAATGTAAACTAATAAATTTTAAGCGAGTCAGACATACATATTTTAAAAATGGCGGCCATATTAACAAATTAGCTCAGAATTTTTTATCTACGAAACTGCAAAACCAATTTCAACTTCACTTTGTATGCTGACAATATCAGTTGTATTCATCAAAATTGTCAACGCAAAGCCTCATTTCGTAGCGATTTTGTAATATATTCCTAATATTAATTAATATGGTGTTTATGTAGTATCTCGGGAAACAATCGATGGATTTCTTTCAAATTTGGCCAATAAATTGTTCTGTGGTAGGCTATATTAATTTATATGTTTTAAGCATGTAAGTCTCTTAATTTCCTAATGGCGCGTATACAAATATTTCATTTTAATGTTCTATATCTACGAAATTATGTAATATATTTAAATTTAACTTCGTATATATTTTCTATAATATTAATGGAATGTATATGTAAATTTTTGCCCTCCATTTACAAAGATCTTCAAATGATCAATCGATATTTTATGCTATATCTCGATTACCAATCAACCGATATCCATGCAGAGATCCTACTTTGCTGGATATTTCTTTTAAGTAGTATCAGGTGAGTAAAGTAAATAAATATTTTATCATATTTTCCATCTTTATTCGACTTACATCTACAAAACTTTCCACACTTACAGAAGGCCAAGTATAATCACATGATTTAAATGAGGTCAGGAAATGATTTTAATATTGGCGGCTATATAAATATTTTCTTATGCTTGGCATATATATTTGGTAATTTAACAATTCCAAGCAAACTATTTTTGCTGACATTATCTATTACAAACATCCTGTACAGAGTTGTCATTTAAGCAATTTTCTTAGATAGCCCCATTTAACAAAATACAGTTTTTATGCCATAACTAGTAGAGTAATCAGCCGGTTTTCATAAATGTTTTAACATAAGTAGTGTATGGTAGGCCATACACTACTTATGTATATATACTGTGTATATATGTATATACTATGTGTATATATGTATATACCATGTATATATACTTTATGTATATAAACTTATGTATTTTATTGGCTAGCACACTTATTTTCAAAATGATGGCTGAGTAAATATTTTAGGTTAGTGAACCCTATCATTCAAAACATTAGACTGATTACAAACGAAGTTGTTGCTCCGAATCCTACCCCCGTGATGCAGTTGAATGCAAGCTAACTTTATTTTATTCGTTTTTCTGAATTCGAATCCCGGGTAAGTCACTTGTGTATTTTAATTTTCTTTATACTGATTCACATGTTTATGGTTTAATCTCTAAGGATATTTCTGTCAATAAGACGTCAATCCCTACCTACCATCTATGCTTTCAAGAAATTTACCAAAATCAACAACTTCAGCTGCTCCCATGTAGAGGAAAGTAGGCTGATAAGTCATCAGTAACTTCTTGTTTATGTTGTAATTCTCTGTAGTCAGGTAGAAGGAAGTCAGTAAGTACCTATTTGCCACGTCGATTGAGTCCATTTCTTCTCACCTCTAGATTATTAACTGAGGTCCAGGGTCCCTTGGATACCATGTATTCTTATTTTTGGCATAACTTGTGTTTACTGTCGTCAGCAGTGCTTTGTATTGCGTCTATATTATTCATGCAGTTACATTCGATGCATTGAATGCTCTAGTATAATATTCGTTATCGTGGGTCTCTGGTTTCGTATAGCTATAGTCCAGCTACATATTTGATTTTACACCGCCGTTTTTTTTCACCTTATAGATAAGTTTATTTATCAAATTATGTTTCATCCTTGACAGAAACGAACAAACGTATTTCAATGTAATAGACATATTCGACTAAACATATTATTTAAGAAGATCCCTGAATACAGATCGCTCCAGGAAAATACGATTAACTTAAGGCTTCTGTTCGCAGAGCACTGACGTAGGTTGTGTTGTACAAACAAGTTTCGTTGATGCAGGTCGCATCTCCATGTTCGTTGAGGTCAAAGGCAGGCCTTTGTATTTACAATTTATCTTCGTTGTTTGACGAGAGAACCCTTACAAATCTGTGGCTTCAGAACGAAATCTTCAATTTTCGTATATAAAATTCATTGATTTTTAATTAAAAGCCTGACCTCTTTTCACAGAAGGCATCCTGTCAAACATCTAAAATGTAAACATTTGGAAGCTCTCTGAGAAAACTCACATACTCATAGGCTCCAGAAGAAAACATACAGATGCCTACATAACAAATTGAAATATATGTTTTCAATTTTTATATATGCATACGTATATAAAGCAATGAATTTTTACACCACAAAAAAAAAATGCCTCAGGAGTGAAAACGAATGCAAAGGATAAATTGTGTGATGTGTAAGTTGCGGAGCCTGAGGGAGTAATTTTCGGAGCATGAGGGGTCATTTGCGGAGCATGAGGGGTCATTTGCNTGAGAAAACTCACATACTCATAGGCTCCAGAAGAAAACATACAGATGCCTACATAACAAATTGAAATATATGTTTTAAATTTTTATATATGCATACGTATATAAAGCAATGAATTTTTACACCACAAAAAAAAATGCCTCAGGAGTGAAAACGAATGCAAAGGATAAATTGTGTGAGGTGTAAGTTGCGGAGCCTGAGGGAGTAATTTTCGGAGCATGAGGGGTCATTTGCGGAGCATGAGGGGTCATTTGCNTGTGTAAGTTGCGGAGCCTGAGGGAGTAATTTTCGGAGCATGAGGGGTCATTTGCGGAGCATGAGGGGTCATTTGCGGAGCAGGAGAGGTAATTTGAGGAGCACGAGCGGTTATTTTCGGAGCAAGAGGAGACATTTTCGGAGCAGGAGTCACTTGCGGAGCAGGTTCGGTCATTTGCGGAACAGGAGAGGACGTTTGGGGGTCTTTTAGGGGTCACTTGCGGAAAAGGAGAGGTAATTTGTGTAGTATGAGTCATTTGTGGAACATGAGAGTTCATTTGCGGAGAAAGAGATGTAATTTTCGGAGCAGAAGGGTACATTTGCGAAGCAGACGGCATTGTTCAGTTGTAATTTGTGGAGCAGGAGAGGTAATTTGCGGCAGGAGTGGTCATTTGNTTTGCGAAGCAGACGGCATTGTTCAGTTGTAATTTGTGGAGCAGGAGAGGTAATTTGCGGCAGGAGTGGTCATTTGCGGAGCAGGAGAGGTCATTTACTTAGCAGGGGTGTCATTTGCAGATCATTAGGGATAATTTACGGAGCAGGACGTGTCATTTGGAGGCCATTTACGAAGCATGAGGAGTTATTTGAGGAGGAGGATGGGTCATTTGCGGAAGATGAGTTCCACCTAAGCAAAGACCTTGTCTGTCGGAAAATATTGCAGATACAACTGCATGGTAATCTGAGCAAGGAAATAGATAAAATGTTTGGTAGAATAGATGTATAAAAATGCTTAAATCTCAAAGGTAAAATATTCTAGTAAATTATCTAGAGCATAAGCAAAGCAAAGCACATACACAAGTTGCTACTGTAGAAAGAACGTCACCTTTTCTTGAATAAGATACAAGTCAATGATTGTACGAATGTTTACTATAGACATTACCTCTGTGGATGTACCTTCTCCCACTGCTAGAAAATTACATGAAAAACAGTGTTGCTACTGTGGAAAGGTCTTCATCAAAAGCTGCCATGCTCGGCTACATGAGAAAAATACCTGTACGAAGAGTACTTTTCGCGCGATGAAGAATTACTACATTGCTACCATGCAGTTTATGCAAGACGATACATTGAAGAAACACATCGAGATCTGCAAGGGTTGGTCTACTGGGAGCCAGCAAGTGATGTCGCAATACCCCATGCCGCAGCAGTGGGTACTGGTTCGTCAGGAAATTATGACGAGGCAGTTAATAATAAAAATATAACGAGTGCAGTATAGTCGACCTGTGTGGAATGTACACTAGCAAGACTCTGGCGTGAAGACGACGAAGTTCACAATAAAGTTCGTCGGCTCTAGATACTGATGATGATCATGCGACTCCTACAAATAAAAGTAAACTATATATTGAGAACGAAAGAGGAGGTAAAGACGATAATGAAGACAGTATTCTTGATAATGACTATGAAGACAGTGCGTATAAATATCTGATCAGAAGGGTGATGATTCTCTTGACGTTCCCACACAATTCACCAATGAGTTTCCTTCGACAAGTTGCGTGATGAAGGCTGACGGCTTCAAGAACGCTAGTTCATTTCCTACAACGAGCGAAATAGAGAAGGCAGAAGACGCTGAGAATGCTGATTATATGTTTACCGAAGGCTCTAATGAATTTGTTGATAGACTTACGCATTAGATCGTTTTGCAACAAGATGGAGATTTCTCGCACATTAACGATATATCATCTATCATTAGTGAACTGAAGGGTCAGTGTTGTGTTAGATGAGACAGTTGGCTACTAACCATGATATGCAAACATTTGAGTATTGTAAACATAGAATGTATCAAATAATTATAAAGATAAAATATATAAAATAAGTAAAAAAATTAAGATTATATATGCATAATGATGTAAGTTATATTTTTTAATCAGACCATTCTGCTTCTCTGAAAGACATTAATTCATTGTTGTGTACAATTTATAGCGAGAGTGTGTTTTAGATAAAATGTATCCTTGTGTGTGCAGGAGGAAGTGCCATGGTAGGTTCTGATGCATTACGTCTTATTTGGGTCGATGAAAAAATCGGCTGTTTTCTATAAGTCGAAACGAATTAACTGGGTAATATTTTTGAGGAATTTTTCGCAACAGGTTAGTTTACCTGGTCATTTATATCAGTCGAATTTATCGAGATTAGGTAATCGAGTGTTGGTATAGCTGGGTGGTACGGCGTGTTGGTCTTGGCCAATGTTCTAGCCTTTTTTGCATGTATTGGTCTTGGCAAGAGCCAATCTTGGGTAGCGTTACATATCTTCAGGAACCGGAATTGAGATGGGTGGAGAATTGTGTGGTTGCTTGAAGGCGAGGATGAATGTCGAGAGGACGAGCTATTGCTAGTTATTGTGGGTGGTTTGGGGAAGGGGGGAGTCGGTTGAGTGGATGGTGTAATGCGTTAATGTTGATAGTGGCTGATCTGTTATAAGGAAATGTTGAGGGAAATAGAGCGACGAGAGGTGTGTTGTCGGTGGCCGTGGGAGGAGAGTGGGTATATGTGCTTCATAATGTCAATAATTTGCTTTGGGTTTAATTATATTTATCGACTATATAGCGATTGAAATATAGATGTGGTTTCAGGCGTCTGCTGATATTCGTGCCAGGGAGTGGCTGTGCTGTGACATATTTACGAGAATCGAACTTTTATGGTCACGCACATCGAACTTGGTTTTTCATATTAGGTGTGTAACTTTTACTTGATCTTCTTTTACATTTTGTAATTTTTCGTGGTTTTTTTTCCCCCCCAAATATAAGGTCATAATGGTTCAGGGTCTCCAACATACAACATGTCTGTCGGTGTTAGTGTAATAATATTTTACTAAACTTTAATTAGTTCCTTCCGGTTTTTTCGATTTTGACGGTTTTTAATGATTTGGAGGTGGTGTTATGGTGGTGGGTTGAGGGTTATGGGATGAGTAAGAATTTAACTATATATGTGCCTAATTTTTTTTTAATTTTTTTGTTTTTTTTTCTTCTATTTTTTAGGATGACATTTAGGTGAGGTGTGGTTTGTGAGATGAGTTTGAAATTAATGTTATATGTTGCTTGATATTTTAGAATTAGTTTTGCCTTTTTTGTCACATTTTAATGATTGGGGGTGTTGGAGAGGGGTTGTGTTGTTTAGGGTTGCAGGGTGCGTTAAAATATGTTCTTCGTTTTTCAAGAAGAGTTTTACATTTTAATGGATTTAATTTTGTGGTCACAGGTGTCTAGGTCAAGGTCATGTGTCAAGGTCACTGGTCTACGTCAGTGTAATGTGTCTAGGTCAAGGTCATTGGTCAAGATCGTATTTCATGGATCAACGTTAAAAGTGATGGGCAAATGTCAAGGTTATGGGTTATGGTCAGGTCCGTGGGTTATGGTAAAGGTGATGTGTCAAGGGTCATGGATCAAGGTCATGTGTGAAGGTCAAGGTCAATGGTGAAAGTTAAAGTAATTGGTAAATGTCATGGTTTATTTGTCAAGGTCATTTGTCAATGTCAATGTCATGGGTCAAAGATCACGGGATTTCTAAAGGGTTTTGAACGGTGAGTGTATGGGTGATGGTGGGTGTTAATTTTTTATTAAAATAATAGTTTTATTAAAATAATTTATATTTCAAAATTTTTTATTAAAATATTTTTTACGGAAGTTGTGGGTAGAACATTAAACATGTCATCGATCTATGGCTGTGAGCCTACTAATATGGCGGACTGCACCGACCGACTTGGCCGCTGACCGCGCCTGTAAATTCCTACCTTCTGCTGCCAGATGTAATGTGCTCTTTCGAATCTAAGTACACTACTAATATAACTATTTGCATTCCCATAAAATTTACTGGCAAGCGAAAATTCACAACTTAAAACGTTACATTTATTGTTATAGAAATGTCATGCGACGTTTAATAACCATTTTCTTCTTTGTATATGTATTATGGTGATACGGACGGCAAGCAACTTTGAGCACGGTACATAAAACACAGAAAAATCTTTGTGTTGAGGGTATACTTTACTGGTATATATTTGACAATCGGTGAGAGCCATATTTTTATTTCCCTTTCCAATCATCCTAGCGCTAGACAGTTCGCGGTTGCTTTCCCATTCTTTTCCCCTTCCTCGCATGTGATCAAAACTCTTGGAGCATTACATCTGTAGTACGCAAAGACATTACTATCATGGTCATAAGGCAAGTATTTTGATTCCAAATATATTTATGCACGAATACGTATGGAAACAAGAGTTGGGTCAGAGAAGCGTATTGTAAAACGGTGCGACATGATGCCTGTTCGGTCTGTCATTTCATGCAATATTGAAATGTAATATTTCCTGGTATGTGTCAGAGCCTGTAAATATTATAGAATACTACTTGTATATAAATTAATTTAAATTTACAAGTTAAAAAAGGCCAACATAGTCAGCAAAATTTTTTCTTCTATGTGAACAAACTTCGTAAATCACATAACTCAGTTCAATAAAAACACTGTGCAATGCCCCTGGTTATAATTTTTATATTTTTTAAATCACGATGGTATAGCACAAAAAAACTAATTTCTCACCAAGTATGGTTAACATCTTGTTAAAAAGATACAAGACTTTACAACCAATTTTTCAAAATATACGTACATTACCTTTACAAAATTACGCATAACGCTAAAAATTTATATTATTCGACGAAAAATAATGGCACATCATTGAATACGTTAAATTTGCAGAATATGAAAATGTCGGTCCTTTACAGCTGTGCTTCGTTTCCTGGGTTTCGAAAATTGCTTCTCTCTTCGATAAGAAAAAATATATTTAAAGAAAAATAAATATCGATTCAAAACAATTACAAACAAAAAATCACCCATATATCTAATGAACCTATTTTTACCTACAGGGATCCCAATCATTTCAAAATTTCTAGAAGTTTAGATAGTAGGTAGGCATTATGTATTGTTGACAGAGATGTCATTATAANCCCAATCATTTCAAAATTTCTAGAAGTTTAGATAGTAGGTAGGCATTATGTATTGTTGACAGAGATGTCATTATAAATAAAACCAGAAACTATTGTTACAAGTTTCCAGTAGCGTATCCAAGTTCGTGAGGACTAGAGGTCTTCTTAAAAGTAAAGGAACAAAATCTAATTTCTTAAATATTTAACAATGCTATAAAATTATACTCGGCTATTATTTAAACATTATACAACCTATATCTACTATTAACATATTGTCCTTATGAGTGAACACTAATTTAATGGCAATCTCTACTATAAATGATGACCTATTCATCGTCTTATTACTAGCTACTGTCACTTATTACTCACATATTATTTACACATATACTATCAAAATGTATATTGCCATACATTAACATAAATCCAAATATCAGTCATGCATTCATTTCCACTTGCTCATTTTCCAGCTGGCATCTAATCACCCGACACTCGCAGATTAAACTCGCTGGTCACTGCGTCGTTGCCCGTCGTTCCAATGTATCACGCACGTGGCGCTTATGGTCGTACTAGTATCCAGACTCTCGACACAGAGGAACATATATAGCTTATATAGGCTTTCATAGCTCAGATCGCGTGGCCCAGAAGGATCTTCGCAGCTCGCAACGTGCTGGAAAGTACGATAGACATAACATTTCCGCAGCGACTACCCGAGTCATACAATCTTCCAGGGATGGGTGTAGTATCATAGTATCAGTTCCGTTAGCCTTTTATCGCGACGTGTGTCAGTGTTCCGCAGTATATCTGTTACTCGGACATTCCCTTCTTCAATTACCAGTGATATCAAGACAAGGGTAAGTTTACAATGACAAAGAGTGCTGCTCGCAACAACATGCGACACTATTGAGACAATTATATGTGTCGCTTACCAACGAATAAAACACATAATTCTTCATACCGTAAACTGGAATGTGACCAACTGCATTACGGACGTAGGATTAGGAGCATCAACTTCAGTTGTAATCAGTCTAAGGATTTGGTAGACAGGGTTTACTAACCTGAAATATTTACAAGGCTGTTATTTTGAACACCAGTATACGTGTCACTTAAAAACATGTAAACTTACTTGGTCTACTATAGTATTAATTGTTTGCAAAATTGTTTGGGAATAAGTTAATTGTTTCCCGAAATATGACAAAATTTCAGTTTTCTTACCTGGTGCTATATTCCGAAAGGCGGGCATAAATATGCTCTTATAAGTGTACTTCATAATTCTAATAAATACTGTCCGCACACAAAGTTTGCTTGAATTTTGTTTAAAAAAANGCTCTTATAAGTGTACTTCATAATTCTAATAAATACTGTCCGCACACAAAGTTTGCTTGAATTTTGTTTAAAAAAATTTTTAAGACATAAGATACTAACCTAAATTATTTAAAAAATGACCTACCTTTTTAAAAATGTTTGTTAACATTGCCTACTGTAGCACTACTTGTGAGACGAATTTTGTGGCAATCGATTGACTGATCCCCTAGATATGGCATAAAAGCACCATTTTTTGTGTGGTTCCATCATAAATGGTGGACAACATTCGAAGTTTGTCAGAGACACTGTCAATATATAGAGTTCGNGCTCTTATAAGTGTACTTCATAATTCTAATAAATACTGTCCGCACACAAAGTTTGCTTGAATTTTGTTTAAAAAAAATTTTAAGACATAAGATATTAACCTAAATTATTTAAAAAATGACCTACCTTTTTGAAAAATGTTTGTTAACATTGCCTACTGTAGCACTACTTGTGAGACGAATTTTGTGGCAATCGATTGACTTATCCCCTAGATATGGCATAAAAGCACCATTTTTGTGTGGTTCCATCATAAATGGTGGACAACATTCGAAGTTTGTCAGAGACACTGTCAATATATAAAGTTCGNATTTTTGTGTGGTTCCATCATAAATGGTGGACAACATTCGAAGTTTGTCAGAGACACTGTCAATATATAAAGTTCGGTTGACGTTATTTGGAACATTTGGCATACTAAACTAAAACTTACACCTAGCTGCTATGTTGAAAATACGCGACTACCCCCGTAAGTGATAGGGATTTAAATGTAATTCAAAAGCATATCTTGTCTTTTGGTTTTGGTATAAATCTGTTAATTGTTCCCTGAGACATGACGTAAAATATAATATTTTCTTATGTCGCTAAAATGTCACTTAAAAGATTTCTCTGTATAGACACATTTGACCTTTGAAACTCATATTGCCGGCAAACGAAGTTAAGTTAAAATTGGTAACATGGCTTCGTAGATATTGTCTTCTAGGCTTATAGGTTTATATGGTTTCTATTTGGAAAATAAGTGTCTGGCCCTTTTAAAACATATCACGTTATATAACCTATCATAGAACAACTTGTTCGTAAAATTTGGTATAAATAGGTTGATTGTTTCCCGATATACGACAAAAAAAAANACCTATCATAGAACAACTTGTTCGTAAAATTTGGTATAAATAGGTTGATTGTTTCCCGATATACGACAAAAAAAAAAAACATTATACATATGGCGCTATCTTACAAAATGTATCACAAAAGAGAGACTGCTTAGATATATTTGATCNAAAAAAAAACATTATACATATGGCGCTATCTTACAAAATGTATCACAAAAGAGAGACTGCTTAGATATATTTGATCGTTGTGATAAGCATTGCTAGCATATAGAGTAAAGTTGAAATCTGGTAGATGGTTTTGTAGATGTAGCATATTAAGCTAACTTTGAAAACAACTGAATCCTTTAAACATATCAGTTTACTTGGCCTACCATTGTACTGCTTGTTTGCCAAATTTGGTAGGAATCGGTTAGTTATTTCCCAAAAATGACATTAAAATATATTTCTCATCTTGTGTTATCTTCCAATTTGGCGGTANGGAATCGGTTAGTTATTTCCCAAAAATGACATTAAAATATATTTCTCATCTTGTGTTATCTTCCAATTTGGCGGTATAAAAGAGACTAAGTACATATTTTATTTTTGGAAAAGTTACAACATCATACAAAGAAAATTTTGAAATTGGTTTCGTAGTTTTTTAAAATATAACATACTAAACTAAAATGTTAAATTGCCGCAATTTTTTTTTATATANGAAATTGGTTTCGTAGTTTTTTAAAATATAACATACTAAACTAAAATGTTAAATTGCCGCAATTTTTTTTTATATATATCTAACTTGTTTGCCAAATTTGGTAGGAATATATTGATTTTTCTCGACATATGACAAACTGAATTTTTTCATGCAGCACTATTTTACAAAACTGCATATAAAAGAGGTTATGTATTGGGACATTTGTTCCTTGTTATAGAAACTTTCAACATACCAACTTTGGTTGATATCGGTCATATTGTATGGTAGATGAGGCAAATTAATTTAAAATATTTAAATAACGTTAATTTTGGGAACAAGTAGCTTCTCTAATTAAATCGCTTTGTTTACTTGACTTAAACATAGTGTCACTTATATACACATTTGGTGGGAATATGTTGGATAGTTTCCTAGATGTAATATTAAATCTAATATTTCATGCAAAATGTCCTACCAATAACAATACCCTTCTTTAAATTAAATGCTTACATAATGCACTGTTAACATACAAAATTTGGTTAAATTGGTTTTATGTTTGCTGAGATTTGGCATATTGTCCTATTATTAAAAATTACCATTCTTTAGAAATATGCCAGTGTGGTCGAAAACTATAAAAGTCAGATGTCCTTACTTAGTACTATATGTAACCGAGTTTAGTGAAATTTGGTTCACGGTTTCAGAATATTTAGGGGAAACATATTGAAACGCACACATGCACACAAACAGGAAAGTGATCTCAAAATCCGGTCTTTCCTGNAATATTTAGGGGAAACATATTGAAACGCACACATGCACACAAACAGGAAAGTGATCTCAAAATCCGGTCTTTCCTGGAGACATTAAGCTAAAATCGGCGTGAAATTTCACAGTTCTGCTTTCTGTGGCGCAGTGATATCCTACCATCGTTGTTTTGAGATACACTGGCCTTTGCTACCTGTGGTCTAAGTTTTTTAAAATATTTGTAGCAAATCAAACTCGTGATATAAGTGCTTTAAAACACTAGTTCTTTAACAGATTAATGATTGCATCGTTTATTATTTATCGAAGTAATTTAGCTGCATTTTTGTTATTTAATAGATGGGGAAGAGCAAAATGTATAAATTAAATATTATATATATTTTTTCACTAGCATGACATACACGTATCTTCCAAAAATAAATAATTATAAATGTTGTTTTATTTCGAAAATTTAAATTGTAATTAGTTATCGATTCGTACTAATATATTCAGTATTTCACGTACTATTAAAAAATTACATATAAATTTATCGTTCGTAAAGAAATTAAGGTTTTAAGTGACATTCGTGCAGAAAAGATGTTTGATTTTTAATGATTTTAGATTTATTTTTCTTGATTAAAAATTACTAATTGGAAATTACAGTCAGCCAATAATATCTTATAGTGTAACTCCCAAACTTCGGATGGCAATAAAGGTTTTTATAATTCCAACAGTACTTCAGTAGGAATACCTTATTTTAAATTCAGATTCGTTGCCGATGTCAAATAAAAACATATCTTGTGTATTTAGGTAATTGTGTGTTTTATTTTTAGTGCCAATTATCACGAAACTTTGTGGGCATTTTCCGTTAACAATATGCCCATTTAGAAGTATATGCCTAATAAACAATGGCGGCGACAGCATTGTCTTTACGCTGACATCTTCCCCAGTCTTCTTTAAAACTGTGTTTTCTTTGAACAAATGGTCCGTGCAATTCCCGCTATCGAACGTATTGGAATTTTGAGTGGTTTCAAAATATACCTTTTTGTTAGTGGTTTAATCGCATTACCGTTAATACCGTCAGAAGTTGCCTTGACGTTTAAATGTTTGTAAGTGTAAAGATAGTTGTTTTAAACCAGACAATGAAGGTTTTTTTTTTACTTTATCAACGTCAAAGCTATATTTTTACTATTCACAAAGTTTAACAAACATTCTGCTTTAATTAGCAAGCCATTATAATTTGCAGTTATAATGTAAGCTGCAGCGCTATCTATTACACTACAAAACGTATCCGACACTTAAAATACTACTGACAGAAGCAACTTCTCAAGCAAACTATTTTGATATGGTATATTATTACAAAGATTTCCAAACATTAAGATCCAGGCTGGTCTTCGTTATCCTACATGCACACTTGCGGCTTTCCTTCGTTTATTAGCTACGTCCGTTTATGGGCAGACCTTTCTTATTTGACTGTGCCAAACAGAATTAGTTTATCAATCTTTTTCTGTGAATTAACGGAGAAATAGAAATAGTGTCTCCGTTAATTCACAGGACCAAGGTTGAGTGCTTGCAAGTTTCTTCTTGTCTGAGCAACGTGCCCTGTCTCTAAAGACCTTGCTGGTGACCAGACGTTTTTTCAAAAAATGTCTATTGGCATGGTTTAAAAATGTTCTAATTTTCTCACTTATTTTTAAGTATATTAGCATGATACTCGTATAAAGTGCTGCCNAATATTTAGGGGAAACATATTGAAACGCACACATGCACACAAACAGGAAAGTGATCTCAAAATCCGGTCTTTCCTGCAGACATTAAGCTAAAATAGGCGTGAAATTTCACAGTTCTGCTTTCTGTGGCGCAGTGATATCCTACCATCGTTGTTTTGAGATACACTGGCCTTTGCTACCTGTGGTCTAAGTTTTTTAAAATATTTGTAGCAAATCAAACTCGTGATATAGGTGCTTTAAAACACTAGTTCTTTAACAGATTAATGATTGCATCGTTTATTATTTATGGAAGTAATTTAGCTGCATTTTTGTTACTTAATAGATGGGGAAGAGCAAAATGTATAAATGAAATATTATATATTTTTTTTCACTAGCATGACATAAACGTATCTTCCAAAAATTTATAATTATAAATGTTGTTTTATTTCGAAAATTTAAATTGTAATTAGTTATCGATTCGTACTAATATATTCAGTATTTCACGTACTATTAAAAAATTACATATAAATTTATCGTTCGTAAAGAAATTAAGGTTTTAAGTGACATTCGTGCAGAAAAGATGTTTGATTTTTAATGATTTTAGATTTATTTTTCTTGATTAAAAATTACTAATTGGAAATTACAGTCAGCCAATAATATCTTATAGTGTAACTCCCAAACTTCGGATGGCAATAAAGGTTTTTATAATTCCAACAGTACTTCAGTAGGAATACCTTATTTTAAATTCAGATTCGTTGCCGATGTCAAATAAAAACATATCTTGTGTATTTAGATAATTGTGTGTTTTATTTTTAGTGCCAATGAACACGAAACTTTGTGGGCATTTTCCGTTAACAATATGCCCATTTAGAAGTATATGCCTAATAAACAATGGCGGCGGCAGCATTGTCTTTACGCTGACATCTTCCCCAGTCTTCTTTAAAACTGTGTATTCTTTGAACAAATGGTCCGTGCAATTCCCGCTATCGATTGGAATTTTGAGTGGTTTCAAAATATACCTTTTTGTTAGTGGTTTAATCGCATTACCGTTAATACCGTCAGAAGTTGCCTTGACGTTTAAATGTTTGTAAGTGTAAAGATAGTTGTTTTAAACCAGACAATGAAGTTTTTTTTTTTTACTTTATCAACGTCAAAGCTATATTTTTACTATTCACAAAGTTTAACAAACATTCTGCTTTAATTAGCAAGCCATTATAATTTGCAGTTATAATGTAAGCTGCAGCGCTATCTATTACACTACAAAACGTATCCGACACTTAAAATACTACTGACAGAAGCAACTTCTCAAGCAAACTATTTTGATATGGTATATTATTACAAAGATTTCCAAACATTAAGATCCAGGCTGGTCTTCGTTATCCTACATGCACACTTGCGGCTTTCCTTCGTTTATTAGCTACGTCCGTTTATGGGCAGACCTTTCTTATTTGACTGTGCCAAACAGAATTAGTTTATCAATCTTTTTCTGTGAATTAACGGATAAATAGAAATAGTGTCTCCGTTAATTCACAGGACCAAGGTTGAGTGCTTGCAAGTTTCTTCTTGTCTGAGCAACGTGCCCTGTCTCTAAAGACTTTGCTGGTGACCAGACGTTAAGCCTTACCTACCTACCTCCAAGTTTTAAGCATTTTCTGGTATGACCAACCGATTTCACGTAGAACCAATACTTGGCCTTTCTCAAACTCTGTTAATGTAAAAATCTGTGTGTCCCTACGCCGTTCTGACATACCAGCAGTATTAAACAAAACCTTCGGATCATACAATGGCGTTGGAACCTACAGGCTGCCTCTTTTGTCAGTGCGCAACTATTGATATCGGATGGACATTTTTTGACCTTGAATATTCCACAGTACTGCGCTGTTGTTCATTGTATGTGCCGTTATCTATTTGCGCCTGTCAAATGCGGTCTTTCTAAAGCTCACCTTTTATACGAATTTTCTAGTTTCTCATGTTTTNCTATCTATTTGCGCCTGTCAAATGCGGTCTTTCTAAAGCTCACCTTTTATACGAATTTTCTAGTTTCTCATGTTTTCATGCCTCGTGCACAGGGACTGAAACAAATGGTTCACTTTCCTAAAGTAGATTATTGAATGGGTTGGGATATATTTAGTAACTTACAACGTAAAATCTCTTATCTCTGTTTCTAGAAAACTCTCGTCATTCTTTATCACTTTCTCCATAAACATACCAGAAAAACCTATTTTAAAATGTTTAAATACATGGGTTTGATAGAGTTTTGCAAATCATCACCTTGTTCAGTTGTCATCGTAGTCAGTCCTATCTCGTGGGTATAAAGATAATCTAAAGTTCTTCAATAAACTGGCAGCACTTTATACGAGTATCATGCTAATATACTTAAAAATAAGTGAGAAAATTAGAACATTTTTAAACCATGCNTGGCAGCACTTTATACGAGTATCATGCTAATATACTTAAAAATAAGTGAGAAAATTAGAACATTTTTAAACCATGCGAATAGACATTTTTTGAAAAAAAATATGGCACGAAATGTAGTCTACTGAAAGCATGGCGAAGTTATAAATGCTTTATCAAGAAAGTATAGGTACCGTAAATGGTATTACAGAAAATTAAAAGTAAGTCTTTTTTCGCGGTACGTGCTACATTTTAAGAAATGGCGTGTCGGCAAACGAGAGGCTAACATAAATATTAGTTAAGTTCGCTTAATGCTGAGGTATTGAATGAATTCTTTTTTATTTACAAAGCTATCTGGAAAGGGTTAATAAAAATCAATGCTATGAATAATAACCCCTTAGCATTACCTGTGTACCTTCGTGCTCGTGTGTTGGAGCACTCCTAGCGTTTTAGTGTTCGCTTTGTATTTTCCATGGTACTGATAACTACTTCACTGGCAATGTGCGACCGACGTGAGACCACAATACCAACGATTTAGCTTAGATATCCTGAACTTCACTTGTTGGCGCTTGTGCTATGTTGTTGCTTTTGTTTGTATACCCTCTTTATAGTTTTTCCTGTTCCATAGATGCCATAGCAAAATATGCGTAAGTGGGATATTTCATTTTAACTACCCTTGAGTAAAAAATTTTTCCATTACAGTTTACAATATTTTGCAATCTATTAAAGTGTAAAAATTTGCAGTTATAATTTTTAATTGCTTCATAGCTTCTAGTGACCTTCATTGATGTTCAGTAGTCACTGTCGTATACAACTATCGCTCCAATCGAGCAGAAAGATGAAACCGGCTCAACTTGTTATTTTATTTTAAAATGGTTAAGTCCCGTTTACGTGCCACTTAGTTTGATATATTTCTTTAAGCGTAACAGAGTGGAACCCCACTTTTACCGTTAAGCATCGTAGTTGCACGAATAGACACTTGTGTGCTTATTTATATTTTTTCCATGCCGTTTCTAGTGTTTGTAACGTTTAATTAATTAAGTTGTAATTTGTGCTAATTGTCTGACGTCCCGTATGCAACAAAGCGCTATTCGACATACTCGTTTGTTGTCGCTGTGGCGTACAAACGTATCGTCCTGTCATTCCCTTTATGTGTATTTTCAGATTTATGAGCCCTAATGGTCGAGAAACAATAGTATGAATGCGTTAGTGAATTAAGCTGTAGTTTGATTATGTAAATGTTCATGTGCACTTGATGTTTATTCAACAACTGTAAAGGTGCCCAACCTTTCCCTTTCCTTCCAAACACACAAACATGCCAACTCGTACAAATATACACACAAAGTTGGTGTAGAGCGAAGCAATGAGCCACAAATCGCTCGTCGTGCTAAGCGAAACGTGAAGTTTTGCTCCAGTGGGCTGAATTTGCAAAGAAATTGTTCGGCCTCTGTCAGTTAAAACAATTGCTATGTGCTGAATATTCAAATTTATTTTAAATGCTTGTATAATTTGAGAAAAAGCTTAGATTCGTATGGATCCTTCAAATTTTTAAAGTGCGAGTAATGAAGTTTCCTTAATTTGTGTTAAAATATTGCTACTCATTTTTGATTGAGTAATTTGGTGAGCTATTTTACATTTCTTGATTCGCAATATTTGTACTCATATATTTAATAAATTTATATTTGCTGTTTGGAGTTGGATTTATTTTTGATGACAACATATAAATGGTTTGTATGACTCTTATACATCCTTTATTTTAAAATTATGTTATTTAATGAAACACTAATTTGAAAGCTTACATCCCGATTTTCAAAATTTCGAAATTTCTTCACTTAGCTGCGTAAGTTTTAATGTTGCCTTGTATTTATAGTGTACTGGTCTCTGTTGAAATTATCTGTTGTCATGCCAACGCGGAGTTATACTAAGAGTCTCCGTAACCGACTCACAAAGAGACAATGCACATCTGTCACGGGAGCCCTTACTTTGCAGTTTCACTCCAAGATCAACATTCCACAGCAAAGTAATAACTTAATGCATGTATAACTTATACTTCACTTCCTTTTGCACTATTCTGTGCACCCTTACACTCCTTGTTTCAACAGCAGATTATACAATATACCACCTCTCTTTGCTTTGGTATTTATATTTTTGAATTAATTATCGCTCTTGTACCAAATTGAAAAGAAAATTCGTATAAAAGGTGAGCTTTAGAAAGACCGCATTTGACAGGCGCAAATAGATAGCGGCACATACAATGAACAACAGCGCAGTACTGTGGAAGGTTCAAGGTCAAAAAATGTCCATCCAATATAAATAGTTGCGCACTGATAAAAGAGGCAGCCTGTAGTTTCCAACGCCATAGTATGATCCGAAGGTTTGTTGAATACTGCTGGTATGTCAGAACGGCGTAGGGACACATAGATTTTTACAGTAACAGAGTTTGAGAAAGGCCAAGTATTGGTTCTACGTAAAATCAGTTAGCCATAACAGAAAATGCTTAAAACTTGGAGGTAGGTAGGTAAGGCTTAACGTCTGGTCAACAGCAAGGTCTTTAGAGACAGGGCACGTTGCTCAGACAAGAAGAAACTTGCAAGGACTCAACCGTGGCCTGTAGTAAGGAACCATCATAGTATTTATTCGCGTGGAATGATTTCGGGAAACTATGGTAAACCGAAATCAGGTTTACCGGACCGACATTCGAACCTAGGTCCTCCCTAAAGTTAGTCGAAATGTTTGTCCCTGCACAACATCTCTCGGTCAAAATATGAATGAGTGTTAGCAGTGCAACGACGTTGGTGCTGTACTCCAGAGGAAGGTGTACATGCTAGTACATCTGATCGGAAACAACAGCGACATGCAGACGCAACCCAAGTCTGTCGCAACGTGCGAGTGGGCAAAGCAAATTGCACAGTAAACCGCAGATCAGAATACATTAATAGAGTCGCGTTAGAGGTGTCGGCTAGAATAACCTAGTTAGTTTGAAGCTGGGCTACAATAACAAAAACCGCTAGCAGTATCACTCACGCCTAACCACCGTGTAGTCACCTCCAGAGGCGCCGAGAAAGGGGAGCCTGGAGAGACGGATGGGGCAGCGCTCTTTTCATGCTGTTTAAAAGTCCGTTTATTCCAGCAAGCGTGTTCAGGGGTCTCAAACCGGACTGAAAGCCAGGCCGCCGCCGATCTCTCATATGCCCCCGGAAGGCCATGTTGTTAAGAGATCGAGAACCGAAGTTCCCATAACTCGTTTGATTGGATTTATAAATATAGTTTGCAGGCCGACAGACTTGGGTCTAATCACAGAGTCGGCGGCGGACTGCCGTGTTTTTGTTTTAGCTGGGATCCGGGCCTGCATATATAGCTGTTAACCACTGTTGCTATCTTAGTAAATTTACGTTTAGGTGTTATCGGCGAGGGAGTGAAGCTCCTCACCAGTCTCTCGACTGGCGTGTTGTAGTGTCGCGATGTCTGTAGAACATGTTGTAGTCTTGTTTACAAGTGGCAAGTTAAACTCGCGTGTAGTGTGTCGGTGAGTCCCTACAACCCAAGCCGCTGCTCATCAACAACCCAGCTTGCTCATCATAAGTCCTTTCGGCACTTCAAGTCAGGGTCCGACATCGCACTTATTCTCGTGTCATTTAAATTTGTGACGTTTGTGATGAAATGCTGCAAATTATTAGTACACTTTTCTGGCGCCCTATACATTAGGACTGTTGCCAGCCCTGGTCCAATCTAGTGCTAATCAGTGTATTGGGTATACCTAAATCAGTCTCCCGAAGTGAATCATGTGTAAGTAGCATCTTAGTATTGTAACCACCCACAATGCATTGAATAAAAATAGTTCTGTAATTATTAAACAATTTTAAAATTTTATTTTATTTTTTAAAAATTTTAATTTTAATTTTATTTGAAATTGTTGAGTTTTATATTTAGTTTTTGAATTTTTTTACTTTTTGTAAGATTTCTTTATTTTTGATAACTTAAAAGTAACTTAATAACTAGTATTCCCTAACCCTGTCCTGACCGATCATGTGTGCCAGTCGGCCTGGATTCCTGACGACGCAGTGGGGCGAAATTTGTCTGCCAGTGCATCCACATAACCTGCCTTGGCAGGGCGTAAGTAAGGCCGTGTGGGAGGACTATGTGTGTATAGCTGTTTATATCCATACAGCGTGGTGAGTGTAGATGAAATACAGGAAACAAAAAAGGAGCCTCGTGTGCCTGGTGTCACAGTATGGGGCAGGTTGGATGAAGTACCTGGTCTACACGATCTCACTCACCTCCATGCCTTACCTTGTGATGAGCCTTGTGAGCCTACCTAGTATGTGATGTGCGTCTTCGGCTACGGGTCGTTTCTCAGACGGTCAGTCTTCTTGACCCCGCCATACCCTGTTGAACTATGGTTATCTGAAGAACACCAGGTTACCAGGGCGGTATGGACGTCGGCACAGAATAAAGCCAGGAACTACAGAATGCTCTCATATAGCTGGCTTCAAGAGCAGCTTGCCTATGATTGACTGTCCAGCTAGCCAGTCAGTCCTGTTAGAGACTCCTGAAGACGCCTGCTGCAAGGAACGGCAAAACGTCGGTTCGAGAAACCTACAAGACGTGGCTCCATCCCGGAAGCCAAAAAAACCAGCCTAATAATGGCCGCAAAAGCTTTAAATTTTCTATCGGTATATTCAAGATTATTTTTACGGAAATGTGCCCTTAATATACGGAAACGCGCTCCTTAATGAGGAAAAAAATCCAGCTCTCTGTCTACAAAATACGGTACATCTCTTTTTTTTTCATACGCCTTCTGGTTTTGGTAACTTACACAAAGTGTTCGTCGCCGCGAAAATATAAAAAAATTCATTCCCCCTAGCAGTTAGAATATTCTTGTGATTTTAACTTATTTATTCAAGTACCAGAAACAAGCTCAATTCACCTGCAGCATTTAACAACGNCCCCTAGCAGTTAGAATATTCTTCTGATTTTAACTTATTTATTCAAGTACCAGAAACAAGCTCAATTCACCTGCAGCATTTAACAACGCTTCAAACACGTATGCATTAGTAGAAAATAAAAGAAGTTCTTAAGTTCGTTTCATTCAGATAATATTTTACACGTTGCTCTTATCATACGAGCGTGGTAGGCGAATAATAAGATTAACGACCTTATATATATTTGAGTTCAGATCCACCTCCAGTACAAACTACATTAAATGTTTATAAATTATATATTCTACAGATTAAAATACTCGCATAGCGAACGTTAAACTTTTTTTCGTAGTATTTCATTACAAAACATAAATTGAGACAACTAACGAGCGAATATACAGAGAAGTCCAGTGAATTCAAGGGAAGTTCTGTGAAATTGAAGAAATGTAAATTTCTTGTCACAAAATGAAGTAAGTATTTAAATGACCCATATGTATGGTTAATAATGGTGTTATGTAACATTAGCAGAGTATTCTATTTATTGTTCACTTTAGCAATAGGCCTAATATAACGAAGATCTACCCTGTTACAGCCTCATTACTGTATTTTCTCCGAAGACGTGAATTTCTTTTTGCAGATACTTCAAATTCCTTCTTTGCTGTACCCATAGTCTAAGGACCACAGTCTGNTTTTTGCAGATACTTCAAATTCCTTCTTTGCTGTACCCATAGTCTAAGGACCATAGTCTGAGGAAAATAACATTTGCTCGTGCTTTATTTGAAAATGCGGCACATTGTTTAATTTTTCATTTCGTACTTGATTCACAAAGTGTTGCACCCGAGGAAATAGTTCCAAGAGTGGCATACAAGGAAATGGCAAATCTCAGAAATCAAGTTTAAAGATTGAATGCATGGCTGTAGTTAATATCAGTTAAGTACAAAAATATATATGTTCAGAAATTATTGTATAGCTATTCTGCCAAACAAATCAAGTCAATTCTTGGTAATTTGAAATTTAATGCCTCTGGAAATTAACATTTGTGACAGTTATGTTATGTGCCCTTCTTTTACCTAACATGAAATATTGACAATGGTCATGAAAACTCTTATGAAATGTAACATATTGCTCTATACATATAAGTTATAACATATTTTATTTATATAGTAAAACTCTACATAAATTCACACACATTTTCATGCTTTCTGTATGGTTCGTGATCAGGTCCACAGTTCTGATCTTCATCATTCATTGCTTGGCTAGTTTCTAGGGAAGAACCAGCTTTACCGTCTTCCAGAGCACCTTCCATCCCTGGCCAATGAACCTGTACAGTCCTCTCACATCTTCCAGTTTTGCCCTGTTTACTCCTGGTAGTGGAGCAGGATTTATTCTAATGGCACGGAGAATGTTCATGTCATACGTCTTTCTCCAGAAATGAAAAGCCGAAAATGTAGGCGTGTATGTGGGTGATGCCAGCAAAGTGCCATCTTCTTTGTACTTAATCTGCACATAAGACTGTTTTTGAAACTTCTCTTGTCCTTGCCAACAGGACTATCCAGAAAGAAAGGTGCCAATGTACCACTCCAGTCTTTCATCAAGATTCTGTCAAATGTAACAGTGAAAGGTGGCATCATTATACACAGCACCATTGCTTCCAAGTCAGGTTTTGCAGTGGTGATCACCATCTTCTTCTTCAGCCGATATTTGACAAGTCAAAAATTTCGGTCGCATTGCGAGAAGGAATGCCTGCGAACTGGAAACAACTGCAGTACACTGGTATTGTACAGCTTGGATAACCATAAGCGAAACCTTGAGATTGTCTTATTCTTGTTCTGGCCACCAGCTGAATCAGATAATAAAATGAGCTCTCGCAAGTCAGGAATTACCTTTATCCTTGTCTTTAAGGTGCGATAGAGAAATGAAGCAACTGAATTTCCATCTTTCTTGGCCTGATTTTCCAATAAACCATACATANCTTTAAGGTGCGATAGAGAAATGAAGCAACTGAATTTCCATCTTTCTTGGCCTGATTTTCCAATAAACCATACATATATGAAGTGTTATCATTATGCACATGCAAATTGAACACAAACAGCCAAAGAAGTCTTCTGTAGAACTGGCTTGTTACATTTAGTGTTGGTAATTGTAAGTTCTGCCCATAGTCAAAATCCAATACATATATTATTGAGCTTCTTTTTGCTTCTTCTATAATGACTTTTTCATTAACTTTTACCGCATTACATTCATATTATAAGTTTATACTGCTCCTTGCAGTAGTCATTCGGATCTTCCATTAACTTACTTCACACTCTGTGCAGAAATCACACATGTCAGTTTTGGGATGACGGAAAAACTTGAAATAAAGGTTGTATTTCACTGATAATCTCTACCCAGTATTGTGTTCAAAGTATATGGCAAACAGCTCATGCCACTTCTTTATACTGTGGTCAAGATTATCATAATACATCAAACCTGAATTTTCCCAGAAGTTGTTTTTTTTATTTGTGAGGTATGCTCATGAAAAAGACCCATACTGAAGTGCCCAATTTCCTGGGCATGTTACTATGAACTCCCCACTGTTCTAAAAAACTTCCATTGTTTAGAATCTTCATTTGCATGATTGTAATCCTTTTCACACTAATTTGAAATAAATTTAAAATAAGAGTCTTGCATACCTCCTGCTCTGAGATTTCACTGCTTACTTTATTTCGTTAAATATTTGTTCGGAGCTTTTTAGGATTGGTGCTAATAATGTTATGTTTTGTGTTGGTCATACGATTTGATAGATATACATCCTATTTTACAACTTGATTAAAAACTTGTATGTGCATTGAGAATGTTCTGTATAAAAAGGGCACATACAGGATTCAAACATATCTATGGTTAATCCGCGCTACTAATTCTGATAATTATAATAGCATAACAAAAATTTTTACCACATATTAAGAACATAATGGCGGTTTGTCTAAAAATGTTCTCCGCAAAAAGGGCATATACAGTTATATGCCCTTCTTGGAGCTAACACCTCTTTCAGCGTAAATGAAAACACGAATGCACTCTTATTCAACTTAAGTCCCCGTTCCTTACAAAATCACGTAATATCGCCCATAAACTATTAACTATACGTATATTTCATTGTCTATATTTTTAAAACCATTATGCCTTAACGTAATTCTTTAGTAAAATCTAATTTATAAATTCTTAATTTTTTTTAAGATCTGAGAATGTGCACTGTAACATAAAACTGTTTTACCAGGAATGTTTTGAAATAGAAATAATATTAAGTACGTCATCCAGTATTACTTTTCAGTTTCACGATTAGCAAAGCACGACACTTGTCACTGCCAGTACTGCAGAGGGAAACAGTATTTCATGGAACATTTATTTACCTGGGTCGATTGTACGATTATATGAGTTAATGAAACAGAGGATGTTTATGACAAATTTATCTTTGTATGTTTCATCTTGATGATGTGCTTTACACAATTACAATAAAAAATAGTGTTGTTGCTGCCACAGTCACAAACTCTATTACATTTCTCAGAATATGTATTTTTTTCAGGCTAGGAACACTCACAACATATTAGTACGTGAGCCTACCCAGATAGCTGGAGCAGCTTCCGTGGTGAAAAGTGCATTATTTTTGGTAAAAAATACATTTTACAACATTCACCTCCAGCTATACTGATGAAATAGGCCCAATTAGACTCATTTGATATACATATAGACAAATATTTCAGCCAGGTGGTAAAAGCAGCTCATGTAGAGAGGACTAAAATCGAAGCCAGATTAGCTAAAGTAGGAGAGCAGGTNACAGCCAGGTGGTAAAAGCAGCTCATGTAGAGAGGACTAAAATCGAAGCCAGATTAGCTAAAGTAGGAGAGCAGGTCACCTATGTGTAGGAGAAAATTGACCGAGTCACAGCGTCAATACGAGGTATGCAGTTAGGGGTAAGAACACAGAGTAATGGACACAACCAGGACATAGATAGTTCCCTCTACCTAGTTCTCCACAAGCCACTGAAAATCTGACTACATCAAGTGTAGCACACCTGCTGTCCCGTCAGTCATCACCATGATGTACCACCCGAGCAAGTTGTGGGCCGAACTAGTGAAAACTAGGAGAAAACCCGGTGAACTTTTTAATAAAATTTATAGAGTACGCTAGTTTGTTTGGGATACCTGACAGTGACATGTTGAGGTGCATGAAACTTAGCCTCAAGTCAACGGCCTACTTTGGTGGGAAGTAAACCGACCAGATACCAACTCATACGAGGAATTCAAAAACAGATTTCTAGCCCACTTTTGGAACAAAAAGGTGCAAGATAATTTACGAACTCAGATGCACGCAGAGAGGTTTGTGCCAGAGAAGGGAAAACATCTTGAGGCACATCTGTCGGAAATTTTCGAGCGTTCCCGCCATCTTGAACCACCCGTATCTGACGGAAGACTTCATTGTAATGATTATAACGGAATTACCGTTCCGTTCTTAAGAGCTCCGGAAAGGTCGACGTGACGTGAGAGTGGTAACATTCAGGGAAGATCTGTTGGCATTCGATGACATTGAAGGACTGCAATGCCAANTCGACGTGACGTGAGAGTGGTAACATTCAGGGAAGATCTGTTGGCATTCGATGACATTGAAGGACTGCAATGCCAATCAGGTAATCGCGAGGTCGAGGCACAAACCAACACAGAACGCCCACCTCCTTTGTACCAGGGAAATGCAAACATGCAGTTTAGAGGATCTCCAAGTTTTGACCGTAACTCAAGAGTGAACACATTCCGGACTGAGCCTTTTAATTATAGTGGGCCAGAGTCGTGGGGGAATTTCCCGCATGTGTATCGCAGACGTAAATATTTAAAAAGTGGTTAATTTAGGAGAGGAGATCGAAACAGAGGAGTCCGTATACAGTACGACCGGGAGGAGGAAAGTTGAGACGAGCATAGAAACAGGGATAGAAGACAAACCGATTGTTCACCTCCACCGCGGCGTAGCGTCTACTAATAGAATGGGTCTAGCCGCAAATCAGCTTGTTCTCCTACCCACCAGCCTAACATATAGAAATATCGTTATCCTAGGAGGTAGAAGTAACACCGCGCAGAATGGCAGTGATAATCGGTACGAGGATGCAAAACTGCATCCGCCACGTTCACTTCACCAGCGTGGCAGAGATTATTATGAAAACCCAGAGTAAGCCTACTTCGCTAGCCAAGCGCCTGTTGATCCGCGAATTCCTTCATTACGACGCAAATAATTCCGGCAACAGTCGAGAACGGAACTTAAACTGTTACAGGTCAGCGATCTGATATATATGATCCCCGTAAACTACCAACACCACAGGAAACTTCTAAAGGATCAGATGTCAACGAGGCTGGGTTAAAAGAGGAAATTTTTAACTTTTGCAAAAAAGTTAATTTTGCGACTGAACATCGCCGCAAGCATACTAAACTGTCTCGTAAAACTACGTTGGAAGTTGGACAGCTAGTGCTTGTCACATTAGTAAAATGTGGGAATAAATGTCTAACAAGCTAATGCCGCTTTATTTTGGTCCATTGCGAGTAGCACGTATTTCTGAGGGTAACTGTTATGAATTAATTTGTCCGGAAACAGGCAAAGTCATGGGATGGTACAATATCAGTGCCCTGAAAGTATATTTACCGCCAACTTCGCCAGTCTAATTACAAAAGGGCATGTGTCAGCTTAATGTAAACATACAGAGTAGAAAGCATTTGGAAGTTTGTTTCGACCTACGGTGAATAGTTTTCTATGCCTCAACTATTTTGAATAAATTATATTTATGCAAAGAATTACCATAAACCGACGTGGGAGATATTGTTGTAGTAGCGTAACTGAAAGCCGCCCGAATATATTGATTGTTCCACGCAATGCATGTTTTTTCCTTTGCGTTACGTGCACGTCTACAAGAATTATTCACCGAGCAACGAGACTGGATATCTTAATAAGACAACCCGGCGTGATTAAAGAATACGGCTGAACGACTAATAAACGTAAGCGAAAGTGTGACGTCACATAATTTTGTTCCGAAGTGTGATAAAGAATGTACCTAATTAAAGTTATCTACTTACACAATGAGGACGACGAACTAAACCCGCCTGTTAACCGTACTATGTTACCTACTCACACATAGCTAATAAAATAAAGCAATAGCTAACTTGTATGACGTGCACCGAAACCGTGCAAGCTAGTTGAATGTTGAGACTCAATGTTTTACTCAGGAAACCAAGATCCGTATTAGCTGCCATACTGCAGTTCTGAAGTCAAGAGGAAACACGCAGCTATTCTATAACAAAGCATCGGCCCTTATCAGTTGATAAAATTACAAATACACTCTAACGTTTGAAAGAACTACTAACCATGGTTCATACGGCTAATCCGGTTTTTGTAGTGTCTTCAGATTAATATCCTTTTAGCCATCGTTGATTGTATGTTTATTCTACTTCGTGATCCTTTGGGGCGCTCCAGACGTCATATTTGAATTTGTGTATATATATGTCAATGTTTTTCTGGATAGATTTCTTCATGAATTCTCCGTTCTGTGTTTATTTATGANCTAATTAAAGTTATCTACTTACACAAGGAGGACGACGAACTAAACCCGCCTGTTAACCGTACTATGTTACCTACTCGCACATAGCTAATAAAATAAAGCAATAGCTAACTTGTATGACGTGCACCGAAACCATGCAAGCTAGTTGAATGTTGAGACTCAATGTTTTACTCAGGAAACCAAGATCCGTATTAGCTGCCATACTGCAGTTCTGAAGTCAAGAGGAAACACGCAGCTATTCTATAACAAAGCATCGGCCCTTATCAGTTGATAAAATAACAAATACACTCTAACGTTTGAAAGAACTACTAACCATAGTTCATACGGCTAATCCGGTTTTTGTAGTGTCTTCAGATTAATATCCGTTTAGCCATCGTTGATTGTATGTTTATTCTACTTCGTGATCCTTTGGGGCGCTCCAGACGTCATATTTTAATTTGTGTATATATATGTCAATGTTTTTCTGGATAGATTTCTTCATGAATTCTCCGTTCTGTGTTTATTTATGANTAATTTGTGTATATATATGTCAATGTTTTTCTGGATAGATTTCTTCATGAATTCTCCGTTCTGTGTTTATTTATGAATTAATATGTGTAGTTGGTAATTTTTCCAATGTTGTGTATATAGCGCTTAATATTTTCTTATCGTTTTATGCTATTGTTGTTTAATCCTATATGCTGATTGGTATGCTGAGAAATAGGCCCATTTCAAGCCGACACTAGACTATCTTGAGCCATTTTGAAATAGGCAAGTGTAATTTTTTCAGTGATATAATAATGAACGTGTGCAAATATTAAAGTGTTTTGTGACTTTAGCCGTCCTATTAAGTCATTTTGGGCTCACATGCTACCCCGAACTGTTAGTGCGTGAGTGAAAATACAGTATTTTCATACACCGCACATGCTAACTCACACGAACTCGCACGCAAAGTTAATTTTAACGGAAGCCAGCGGAATTCAACGCTGCGTACACGTACACGCAAAAAAAAAAAAAAAAAAAAAACCTTTGCTATTGGAATACACATTTCGCTGGATATTGTTGCATAACTGTGTGTACTAATCAGTGCACAAGGTGTAGGATGATGTGCTGCAGTTACGGACACTTCAAGGTACAAATAATTACCGGCCACGGGACCACGACCGACGCGCGCAGGCTACCAACAGGACGGCCTGGATCTCAACTGACTTCAGTGCTATGTTCGATCCCCGCCTGTGACGTCCCTTTCGTTCAGCCGCAGCAACGGAGACTGCCGACTTCGACCGAAGAGGAGCGTCTTCTCTTCGCTGATACAGCCACGTGCTCCACCGAATAAGCACCGTTGATAAGAATCATGGTTTCAATTGAGATGTGTTTTTGAACCAATTGAGTTAATATAATTAGCGCAATAATAAAATTATTACCTGAGGCATATTAATTAATGCTTTAAAAACAATAAACTTACTTAAATGTTGAGAGACATGCTATTGGTAATAGTTTGTCATTTCCTTATTGTTGAAAAGTATAAACTTTCAAGTGAAGAAAATTAAAAAATTATAATTTAATATCAAATTTCATTTCTTGTGTTTCAGCTAAATTTTAAATTTTTCCTTCTATCAGAAACTCAAATCTGCAGAAAAATATAGTGGCGCAATCTGTAACACATGGGATTTTAATAATTATGTATTATAAATGTTATAATAATCTGGGTTTGAGATAACGGACACATATTATTTCAGAATGTGAATTTTTTTAGCTAACCTACAAACCATAATTGATATCAGTACGAATTATTTATTTCTTTGACATTGTTTTTCATGTATGTTAGAATTTATCAGCCAACTGAACTGTCGGTCTCATTTGTTTACACTTAATAGAAATATATTATTTTTAAAATCACAACTGGCAAATGATTTAATGTCTTCTTAAGAGAGAAAGTTGTCACCATTTTATTATTTTTCAATATTTTATGTTATAAGCACGTGAAGCGATACTAGCTAGCCAATGAGAGAATTTGTTTATTTTAAAATACATTAGTTAAAATTTTTAATTGCTCTGCGAACGATTTAAATGGTTTTTAGGAAGTTTGAAGACATATTGGCTCCTTCGCTAGGACTGTGGTGATCTGAGGTGATCACACAGCTAGCAATTTGCATTAATTTATTAATAGACGAGTCCTAACAGCTATAAAACCATGCAAGTTCGATGGTACGAAGACGTCATGATATTTTCAAGCAAAGAAGAGGCCAGAGTTCGACGAAAACCGTGTAAAATATTAGTAACGTTTCGCCTTCCGCGATCTTATAAAGTGAATGTGCAAGGACTGTATTTACCCACATTTAAAGGTTGGCTTAATCTTTAGGGATGAGCTTGATGTAGAAGAGGAACTACTACAGCTGCGGAGTTGTCTAAAATGAAATTTTTACGTTTCTACTTCGGATAGCTGATGTCTTTGACTTTCAATATTTAAATTCTTAGATAAATCTGAAGCAGCTTAAAAAGTGCGCAGCTATTGTGAGTTAACACTTTATCCTGCACCACAATAATATATATTTTTTTTATTGTTTAGTTTCCACGAATTTGTTTTAGCGACGAATACCGTGTACGTAAGAAACACTCTCATATATATATATATGTACCATGCTTAGGCATAAATGTTAGCTAGCTAGTGTCGGCCGCAATATATGTAATTTGAGAGATGTGAATTGGTAGTATTAATCACATTCAAGTACCTTGGAAATTGAAAGTATAATTTAATACCCAGTTCTATTTTAATTTCTAATCTTTCCGCTCATCATAATATGTTCAAAATTTGCTTCTTACCTACTATTAAAATTTTGAAAGAATCAGAGCTGCCACTGTTCTCATTTACCGTAGTTCNGAATCAGAGCTGCCACTGTTCTCATTTACCGTAGTTCGTCTGTAGTAAGGTGTTGTATTTTTCTGTTTAGCATGTTGTCTTGAATATGGTGACACGTTGTAGTAAGTCTCTGACAGGTGGTACTACAGAAATTAAATTTGGTAAGTTTTCTTGGTGGTCACATATATGTAGGGTTGTTCTTCTCTTTATATGTTCTGCAGTGTAATCCGGACAAAGAACACTCACGTACACTATCTATAAAAAAATTGTATCCCTCATTACGCACTAAATTACACTATGGCGTGCAAACAAATAATTTTTGTTGAATTGTTATTTATTAGAATGTTGCTNCTCATTACGCACTAAATTACACTATGGCGTGCAAACAAATAATTTTTGTTGAATTGTTATTTATTAGAATGTTGCTTATCTACTATAACTAATAATGTAATATTAATAGCTTAATTATTTCACATATTTAATGTTTAACACATGCGCAACTACTAAAGGCCTAAATGTTAAAAATTTGGCACCTGAACAAAAAATCAATGTCATCAAATTTCACTTCTTAATAATAAGTCACAGCACATACAGTAGGTATTTAGGGTATCTCGAATATATTTTGAATAATTATACTTAAATATAGACATTTAAACTACCCATTTATGATGTATCCTATAATTAATATATTGTAGATATGTAGCAGTAACCTGCGAAATGGAGTGCAACATAGACTTCTATAATTATGTTACCAGGTAGCTACATTGCTGGAGGAATTAACACGAAACAACATATCTGCAGGTCTGATTAAACATATAATATATATTTGTATATATGTAAATGCAATTTAAAGATAGGAAAATATTCATATCAGTACAAAGATAATATATATTTATACAATAAACAGTGCTGCATAACCTTTATCAGGATAACCTTTTCATTCATTATATATATTAAATATAATTTCGTATGTGAAAACACGACATTGTTGTAAATAAATATGAATCTTTAGCTTTTATATACATTAAATTTTGAGTTTTACGTGGACATATAGATAAATAAACGTATATTTTATCAGTTGACCTACATTGAAATTTACAAATGCAAACACTTAAATTATGTATTCGTATTTGATGGCCACATATATTAACAATAACTCACATACTTTAATTTGACATTTCC
This sequence comes from Clitarchus hookeri, assembly GCA_002778355.1. Lineage (NCBI taxonomy): Eukaryota > Metazoa > Arthropoda > Insecta > Phasmatodea > Phasmatidae > Clitarchus > Clitarchus hookeri. The sequence continues at coordinate 47,331 of NQII01006999.1, read as the reverse complement.
TTCTTTTCCATGCTATACATAAAACATGAATACAATGGGCGTGATATTATTGTAGTGGGTGTAATACTAACGTACAGCTTTTGTATGTACACATATAATTAATTATGTGGTGTGTAGGTAATTTTGGTGATATCCATATTGCATCATAAAATATACACTGGACCATTCTCGTGATGATGATGGCCAACAATCTGTCTCAAGACAGACGCCATATCATTGAATGCTAGCTATCTTGTTGCATCTCTCCAATACTTGCTCGTGGTTTTCACGGCAAATATGCATGAGATAAATATATTTATTGTGTTCAAGAGCCTTGTCTTTATACGAAACTGGGCCACAAACAATAAGTGTTTTCTTAACTTACTGACCAAGCAAAGGTACAGTGTCGGGATAGACCCAGAATCTTCTTTAAGTTGTCGGCGATTGATTGGCTGTGTGTTGTCAGGCCAACATACTTAGTGGGATATCCATCTGTTACTTTATACAATGCACTGGGCCTTTGTATTTATCCTAAAATTTAACAATGTGTCTTGAAAAAGACATCATGCCACTGAGAAATAACTGTCTACTTGCNCTTTGTATTTATCCTAAAATTTAACAATGTGTCTTGAAAAAGACATCATGCCACTGAGAAATAACTGTCTACTTGCATACTTTCTCCACTTTAAAATAGCTAGTGGGGCAAGACGACATCACAAAACCATCTTTCTTGATATAAAGAGTCTTCTTTTTAAAAACGAGACTGGACCACAATATATTAGTTTGGTTAGCTTCCTGACAAGGTAAAGATACTGAGTCGGAAACGGCCCATAATCTTAATNCTTTGTATTTATCCTAAAATTTAACAATGTGTCTTGAAAAAGACATCATGCCACTGAGAAATAACTGTCTACTTGCTACTTTCTCCACTTTAAAATAGCTAGTGGGGCAAGACGACATCACAAAACCATCTTTCTTGATATAAAGAGTCTTCTTTTTAAAAACGAGACTAGACCACAATATATTAGTTTGGTTAGCTTCCTGACAAGGTAAAGATACTGAGTCGGAAACGGCCCATAATCTTAATNAGACCACAATATATTAGTTTGGTTAGCTTCCTGACAAGGTAAAGATACTGAGTCGGAAACGGCCCATAATCTTAATTTTATGTGTCAGCAATTGGTTGGTTGTTCGTTATCACGCGGACATTATTAGTGTGATATCTATATGTTCATATATATAATACAATGGGCCATTGTCTTTTTTCCTAAAGCCTAACTTTCTGTCTAAAAAAAACATGCCTTTGACAGCTTGCTTTCTTCTTGTATATAGCTGACAGTTGCCTATAGTGCCTGTTTTGGGCCGATAAGTAGCCGACACTGCCGACAGGTGGTGTTCGCTGGAATCCCAGGCCCCGAAACATCGTGAACTCTTAGTTACATTATTTGTATTGTTTTCATTTGTGTCGTGTCTTCTGATCAAGTTTGGTTTTATTTTCTGTACAGAGATGTTTTCGGTATTATCTTTCTGTGCCTTTCTCATTTTATTTGTCTATTATTTTTATCGTATTTACTTTTATTATATTTTCCCATAAAAATTGACAAGGAAATAATTTTTACTGATTTATGTTCTTCGATTTTGCAGGTTTTATTCTCGTAATGGCAGAGCACAGCCACTCCCTTGTATCGATCAGCAGACGATTGAACCCCCACCTCTATTATTAATTGGCTATAGAGCCGATCAATCTTACGAACCCAAAGTGAATTATTGACTTTATGTAGCACACATGCCCCCTCACCACAACCATACCACCCACATAAAACACCTCTTGTCACTCAACTTCCCTCGCCAATTACATTTCCATAACTCAAAACCCACCGAGATATACGCATGTCACCAACACTTCAAACTAACCCNCCCCCCACCAACCAGACCCATTTTATAACACATCCAATAGCTAGTCCTCTCACCAGCTACCCTCGCCATCAACCAACCTTACGATTATTCGCCCCTCTTCCTTTCTCTAAACGAAACCCGAACACTTTCCTCAAGAGACGTAACTCTACCTAAGACCGGCTCTTGCCAAGACCAAAGACCGTTTAAAAAGACTAAAACAGTAATCAAAACCAACCCACCACACCATCCATCATACCACCCACCTATACCAACAGTCGATGAGAACCAATCACGCAAAAGTCGCCTAATACGAATCACCAGACCAACCAACCAGTTGCGAAACATTTCTAAAAAATATTACCCAGTTCATTCGTTCTCCTTACAGAATTCCACCGATTTGAAACTACCTGAGTAAGTCATAATACTACCTACTCTACCATGGCCCTCTACCTGCACATGCACACATTCATTTTATCTGAAACAGACTCTCGCAACCGTTTGTAAACACCACTGAAATTTAATAATTCAGAGATGCAGAAGCAGCAGGACCGACTCAATAATAAATTAAGCTCACTTTATTATGTATACATACATTGTATATATACATTCTATANAAGCAGCAGGACCGACTCAATAATAAATTAAGCTCACTTTATTATGTATACATACATTGTATATATACATTCTATATTTACATTTCTCAGATGTTGTATATAATGGATAGTAGCGAATAGTCTCGTCTGATATAACAACGATCCTTCAGTTCNAAGCAGCAGGACCGACTCAATAATAAATTAAGCTCACTTTATTATGTATACATACATTGTATATATACATTCTATAATTACATTTCTCAGATGTTGTATATAATGGATAGTAGCGAATAGTCTCGTCTGATATAACACCGATCCTTCAGTTCNATTACATTTCTCAGATGTTGTATATAATGGATAGTAGCGAATAGTCTCGTCTGATATAACACCGATCCTTCAGTTCACAAATGATTGAAGATATCGCGTTAATGCGGTACAAATCTCCATCTTGTGGGAAGTGATCAAATGTCTGAGTGTATCAAAAAGTTCATTCGGGTCTTCGGGAACAAGGAAGCCAAAAATCTCACAGTCGTCTGCCTTCTTCATGTCGCTCGTTGCAGCAAATTTGGTAGATGTTTGTGTCAGTGCATCAAAAAACTGGCCATCGTCTTCAGCTTCCTCAACGTCTTCATGTTAATTTTCATCAATGCTGTCTTCGTGATCATCTTAACTCCAAGTTTTGTATTATCTATTAAATTTACTTTTATTTGTAGCAAGATATGTATGGTCATCAGTAATTAGTACATGTGATCGTTTATTTTAAAGTTCATCGATTTCATATGCAAGTGTACATCCTACACAAAGAGACTTTACCTCATTCCATCATCAGCATTACAAGTCTCGTCATAATCGTCTGTCCAATCAGCACCCATCGATGCAGCATAGGATATTAGTGGCCTAGCTTCTCAGCTCCCAGTAGAAGAACCCTTGCAGATCTTGATATGTTCCTTCAATGCATCGCCTTGCTTAAACTGCATACTACCAATGTCGTAATGTTTCATCGTGCGAAACGGACTCCTCGGACAGGCGTTTCTCTCATGTCGCTGGGCATGGCAACTTTTGTTTTGAAGATATTTCCACGGAAGCAACACTGTTTTCCGTGTAATTTCCCAGCAGTGGGGGAAGGAAAACAACTGAAGTTCTTTCTACAGTAGCAACTTGTGAACCTACTTTATCTAGCAACTGCTCTATATATAAACTTACTAACATATTCCATCAGTGAGTTTAAGATTTTCTATGCACCAATTCAACCAGATATTTTATCTAGTTCCTTGATCACATTACAATGCAGTTACACCTTCAACAGTTTTTCCAGACAAGATATTTGCTTAGCTTGAACTCATGCTCTGTATAGTACACATCCTGCTCCATAAATCACCCCTTAATTACGCCTAATGCTCCGCAAATGACCCTTTCTGCTCTGCAAATGACCCCTAAGACCTCTAAGTGACCCCTAATGCTTCTAAATTGCCCCATCAATGATCCCCAAATTACCTTCAAAGATCCTGTCTGCTCCGCAACTGTCCACTTACGCTCCACAAATGACACCTCACACAATCCAGACTTCGCATTCATGCAGTGGCTTGCTGGTTTTTTATGTTGTAATAAATATGCTGTCATGCAGAAGAAAATAAGTTATTACATTTCTGCCAAGTAGATTGAGCCAATTTGTTCTCAGCTNATAAATATGCTGTCATGCAGAAGAAAATAAGTTATTACATTTCTGCCAAGTAGATTGAGCCAATTTGTTCTCAGCTCTAGATGATTTACTGAAGTCAGGGTCCAACCCGAACCCTTGGAATCCATTTCTTCTTCCTCTTGTAATAACTTACGTATGCTATCGTCAACAGTGCTTTCTATTGTGTCTATAATATACACGCAGCCAGGTTCTAGGCATTNAATAACTTACGTATGCTATCGTCAACAGTGCTTTCTATTGTGTCTATAATATACACGCAGCCAGGTTCTAGGCATTGAAGGCTCTAGTACAATATACGTCATCGTAGGGCTCTGGTATCGTATAGCTACAATCTGGCCACATATTATATTTAACACAACCATACTTTTCCACCTTATCAATAAGTTTGTTTATATTATAATGCTTCATACTTGACAGGAACTAGCCAGCATCTTTCGAAGTAAATGGCATATTCTATGAAACATGATAATTCAGAATACCCTGAATGCAGATCACTTCAGGAAAATACCATTAACATTAGGCTTCGGCTCGCAGAGCACTGACATAGGGTGTGTTGTACAATTAAGTGACTTTGATGCAGGTCGCGGCTCCATGGTCGTTGAGGTCGAATCAGTCCTTCATATTCACCAATCATCTACATTGTATGACGAGAGAGCCCTTCCAAATCGATGGTTTCAAAACTACACCTGCCATTCTTTTATATTAAACTGATTCTTTGTACAGTAAAGAGCCCAGCTTCTGCTCATAGAAGGCATTCTGTTATATATTTTAATTGTAAGAAAGGTGGGAGCACTCTAAGCGAACCCACACACTCGTTCGCTTGAGAAGAAAACATACAGATAAGTACCTAACTATATAAAGTATATAATTTTCATATGGTTATATGTATATATACATATAAATGAATTTTTATACCACAGAAAAAATAGGCCTCAGGGGTAAAGATGCTGACGAAGCTTCCAACTTCAGCTTCGTCGGAGACGAAACTGAGGCCTCATATATTGAAGGGCTCTCTCATCATACAACGAAAATTATTTCTGAATACGAAGGCCTGCCTTTGGCTTCAACGAACATGGAGCCGCGACCTGCACCAACGTCACTTAGTANATTATTTCTGAATACGAAGGCCTGCCTTTGGCTTCAACGAACATGGAGCCGCGACCTGCACCAACGTCACTTAGTACAACACAACATAAATCAGTGCTCTACAAGACGAACCATAATATTTATGGTATTTTCCTAAAGCGATCTGTATTCAGGGATCTTCTTAAATATTATGTTTAATTTAATATGTCAAATTAATCGTTTGCTCGTTCCTGTTAAGTATGAAACCTTATATGATAAACCAATTTATCGATAAGATTAAAAAATATGGACTGTAGTTATACAAAACTAGNTAAGTATGAAACCTTATATGATAAACCAATTTATCGATAAGATTAAAAAATATGGACTGTAGTTATACAAAACTAGAGCCCCAGGATAACTAAAATTGCACTAGAACCTTTAATACCTTGAATAAAGCTGTCAGAATAATATAGATGCAATATAAAGCACTGTTGACGATATTATAGACAAGTTATGCTAAGAGTAACAAGAAATTGATTCCAAGGGTTCGGGTTTGACACTGGCTTCAGTAAATCATCTAGAGCTGAGAACAAGTGGGCTCAATCCACTTGGCAAAAAGGCACTCACTGATTTTATTCTACTTGACTACAGAGAATTACAACATAAAAAAATCAGTAAACCACTGAATGAAGGCGAAGCCTGGATTGTGCTAGTCGTCAGTTGCGGAGAGTGAGGTAACAGTTGCGGAGCATGAGTGGTCGTTTGCTGAGCAAGAGGGGTCATTAAGATGTCATTTAGCGGCCATGTAGAGGCCATTTGCAGAGCAGGAGAGTCATTTTCAGAATATAAGGGGTCAATATGGGTGATTTTCGGAGCAGGATGTGTCACTTCCAGAACATGAGTTCCAGTTGAGCAAAGATATTATCTGGAAGAGACTATTGAAGATGTCAATGCATGGCAATATGATAAAGGGACTAGATAAAATGTGGTGGTTGAATTGGTGCATAAAAAAGCTTAAATATCACTGATGAAATTTCTTAGGAGCTTTATGTATGGAGCAGTTGCTAGGCAAACTAGATACACAAGTTGCTACTGTAGAAAGAANTGAAATTTCTTAGGAGCTTTATGTATGGAGCAGTTGCTAGGCAAACTAGATACACAAGTTGCTACTGTAGAAAGAACTTCAGTTTTTTTCATGAATATGATGCAAGCCAATGATATTACAAAGTCTACTGTAGAGATTCCCTCTATGGATGTACCTTCTACCACTGCTGGTAAATTACATGGAGACAGTGTTCCTACTGTGGAAAGATATTCAGCAAGAACTGCCATGCTCGGTGACATGAGAGAACCACCTGTACGAGAAGTCCGTTTTACAGTATGAAACATTACGACATTGNAACTGCCATGCTCGGTGACATGAGAGAACCACCTGTACGAGAAGTCCGTTTTACAGTATGAAACATTACGACATTGGTAGCATGCAGTGCAATCAAGGCGATATATTGAAGGAACACATCAAGATCTGCAAGGGTTAGTCTACTGGGAGCCAGCAAGTGATATCACCAATACCCCATGCTGCATCTATGGGTACTGATTACACAGACGATTATGACGAGACAGTTAATGCTAATGACGAAATGAGAGACCTGCGACGTGAGGTAAAATCAGTTTGTGCAGAACGTACACTTGCAATGACATCTATAAACATAAAATTAACGGTAATTTTTTTTAAAACTGATAACCATATATATCTTGCCACAAATAAAATTACATTCATTATAGAATACAACATTGGGGGTGAAGATAACCACGAAGACATCATTGATGAAAACTGACTTGAATACAGTGAGGGAGGAGGAGACGATGGCTAGTTTCTCGATACACTGACCGACCCCCTACCACATTTGCTGCAACGAGCTACATGAAGAAAGCAGAAGACACTTTAAATACTGGGTACCTATTTCCCGAACACCCAAATTAACTTGTATATAGACTCAGACATTTGATCTCTTTCCAACAAGATGGAGATTTCTCGCACATTACGAGAAATCTTCAATCTGTTGTGAACTGAGAAATGGTGTTATATGAGATGACACGAATGGCTACTATCCATGATATGCAAACATCTAAGAAATTTACAGATTGAATGTATGAAATAATTCGAAGGTCAGAATGAATATGTAATGTATGTATACGTAATAATGTGAACTAAATGTCTTATTCAGTCGGTTCTGCTGATACTGCATCTCTAAAAGAATTATTAATTCAGTAGGGTGTACAATCGATTGCGAGAGTCTTGTTTAGATAAAATTTATATGAGCATGTGCAGGAGGAAGGCCTTGGTAGGAAATAAATTATTGTGACTTACTAAAGTCATTTCCAATAGGCGGAGTTCTGTATGGCGAATGAATGATCAGGGTATTATTTTTGAGGAACGTTTCGCCACTGTTTGGCTGGTCGGNGGCGGAGTTCTGTATGGCGAATGAATGATCAGGGTATTATTTTTGAGGAACGTTTCGCCACTGTTTGGCTGGTCGGATCACTCGTATTGGGCGGCTTTTTCTAGGTTGGTTGTCATCGCCTGTNCGGCTTTTTCTAGGTTGGTTGTCATCGCCTGTTTGGTAGAAGTGAGTGGTATGGTGGATGGCGTAATGGGGTGGTCTTGGCCACTGTTCTAGCCATTCTAAACATTGATTGGTGTTGGCAAGAGCCGGTCTTGGGTAGAGTTAATTCTCTTGAGGAACCGGTTGGAGTTTCATTTAGTGAAAGGGGTTGGGGTGGTGAATCGTGTGGTTGGTTGATGGCGAGGGTGGATGGTGACGGGAGGACCTATGGTGTGTTATTCGATGGCGCAAGTGTGTGGGGGTCGTTTGAAGTGTTAGTGAGATTATTAAGTGTGTATGGTGGCTGAGTTATGGTAATTAAATGACGTGGGAAGTTGAGCAAAAAGTGGTGTGTTTTGTGGGCGGCGTGGGTGGGGAAGGTTGTATGTATACTACATAAAGACAAAAATTCTCTTTGGGGCTTTGTGGGTTTAAGCTTGATCGGCTCTGTAGCCAATGAAATATAGAGGTGGGGGTTCTGCTGATCTTACCATGTAGTAGCTGTGCTCTGCCACCTTTACAAGAATAGAACTTTTATGTTCAAGCACATTTAATTTGGTTTTTCTTGTTAGGTATATAATTTTTTTCATCATTTTTTTTTTTTTTTTACTTTTTTTTGTACTTTTAGATTTTTCGAGTTCAAGACCATTTGTGTTAAGTTTATATACGCTAAAATTAAGCATGGTGGTCAGAGTCAGAAATGTGTAATGTAAGTCGATTTTTACAAATGTTACTTCGTATTTTTACCATTTTGTTCCCAATTTGTGGAATTCAAGGTCATTGGGTTCAAGATTATTGTGTCAACCTTCAACATGGGGATCGTAGTTAATAACATTATATGTTTGTCAATATTTGTGAATTTTTAAAATTTGTTAGGGTTTATTTTTGTTAATTTTTTCCTGTTTTCAAGGTCATTAAGGTCAAGGTAAAGGTCACCAGCAGTCAGTAATGTAATATGTTCCAAATTTTTTTATTATTATTTTCTTTTGATTTTAAAATAGTTTTCGATATTTTGTTTGTGTTCAAGCACATTGGAGTTAAAATCAAGGCCACCAGCTTCTAACATGGCTGTCAGAGTCAGTAATTTTATATGTTCCTAAACGTTTATTAATTTATTTCTATATTTTACCATTTTTCCACGGTTTTCTGTTTTTCAAGGTTATTGAGGTGAAGTTCAAGGTTACCAACACCCAGAATGGGTGTTTGAGTCATTGACATAATATGCTACTAATCTTATAGTGGTTTCGTTGTTTTTACAGATTTATGATATTGAGGTGTGTTTTTATGAGGTGGGTAGTTGCTTATGATGGGGGTGAGATTGCGAGTTTTATGTCATAATTTCCTCGATTTTTAAAACTTTTGAAAACTTTTTTTAATTTTTTGAATAATTACTCGGTGGTTAAGAGTGAGTGATATGAGTGTGCTGAGATGAGCGAGGGGTAGGTTAGTTTAATATTATTGTTATCGATTTTTGGAATTTTTTTAAATTTTATTGCGATTATTTTCTATTTCTTATGATCGGTAATGTATTACGGTCGTGCAGGGGTTGTGAGTTGAGTGTGGGGGGATGAACGAGCAGCAGGGTAGGGAAACATTATAAGTTGTTAGATTTTTTAGTCATTTTTTCATTTTTTGCTATTTTTTCCATTTTATAATAATTGCAGGATGTTTGGCGGAGTGGGGTTCTGGTGAAGGTGTTAGGATGAGTGTAAGGTTAACGTTGTATGTTCTTAGATTTTTGAGAACTTTTTAAATATAGATTTTACTATTTTATGTAATAATTGGCAGGGGTTCGTGTCGTGTAGAAGGTGTGGAATAGTGGGAAGTAGCGGGGTGTGGACGCGTTAGATGCTATGGTAAGGTTGGGGGAGGGTATGTCCGGTGGTCCTCACTGGTCCGCTGGACCTTGTTCGGAGTCCTGAATCCTCCTCTAATGCTGTGAGAATTAAGTAATTCATTCCGCTACGAGCCTCTAACCCTATAGCTTGACTAGTGATATTCAGCTTTTTCTTCGAGGAGCTTTGGATCCGCTTTCCTCATTTTNTTTTTTTTTTTTTTTTTTTTTGGTAAAAAACGTTATTTCGGAATTGATTTTTGGGGTGAAACAGGCAATTTGGTCGACAACGTGGCCGTCCCAAGCCGTCTCGCCAACCGAGGTGGCTAGTGTATCCGAGCACCGATGCATGACACATGTGTACGATCTCTCATTTTATATCTGCTAGATATTAATGCACGGTTATTTCGCTTGAGAATATACGCTTAAATTCCAGCTCCAAGAATTTATATATTGTCTTGCTTACAAATACATTTTCGAGTAATAATTTGAAGTATGTTAAGAAGGTATACTTGCATTTATAGATTTAACAAAATATTTTGATAGTGATTCGAGGGAAATTTAATAGAAAATAATGTGACTTAGCAGCTGTTCACAATTCTTAATCGACGATGTAAAATGTTTGCAAATTATTATTAAAAGAGCAGAACATTTTTTTACAATGGTTTGAAATACACAATTGGAAAAACCGAGGAGTAAGACAAGGCTGCATCTTATCAGAAAAAATCCTAAATATTGATGTCGTTGATCTGATGAGTTCAAAATATTAGAGTAGCCACTGGCTGAGTGGCCTATCACTGCATGATCGGTTATACGCCCATGGGTTGATCAAATAAAAATTTGAAGAACTTCAGGAGTAGGTTTTCATGTCGCAACAACTTCGTAAATTCTATACTCATATATCTGTCATAAATGGCTCTGAGATCAAGGCAGACAGTGCTAAGGAACATGGCTTTGGAGCCTATCTGTATTTTAATATATTTAGCAACTCCTAATTTCATCAGACGGGGTCTGTATGTGGAAAGTTAGCAAAAAGCCACGGAACTAAAATAAAACACTTATTTTTGGGAAGTGAAAAATGGATTTTCATAAGCAGCGATACTAAATAAATAACAATACATTATTGATGTAACAAGTAGGTCTAATTTTATGTACGTCGGTGCAAATAATTTTTAACGATGTTCTTAAAACTCCTAGATGGTAGGTAGGCTTTGATGTCACGTTGACAGCAACACCATGGGAGATAGAACCAGGAATATTGTGTAATAATTGCGAATACACACTTGCCTTACCTGGGACTCAAACTCAGAAATTCTCATACCATAAGCTAGCGTGAAATACACCGCATTATGGAGGTCGGATTTGGAGCAGCAAAGTCGGATATAATTGCATGAAAAATGTAGTGAGAGTCATTAGATTGGTCCTAGAGATATGGCATAAAACACCCGTGTCTTTCTTGTGACGTTCTTCACAAATACAGAACACACATTTGAGTGTAAGCACATTGTATGATTGCCATAGATACAGTATACAAAGCTAAGTTAAAAGGGTTTAGTCAACGTAGTTTCATAGATACAGCAAACTAAACTTAAAGTGTTATAATAGTCGTTATTCTGAAAAGAAGTATCCGGCGCACTAAACACTTATAAATCAATTAGGCATACTTCACTTTAAGTTATTCAACAAATTAGGCGGAATCGATTGATTTTTTTCAGAGATATGACATAAAAATTTAATTATCTATCATAAGGTCAAGATCAAGGTCAAATTCAAATTTAAAAAAAAACCTCAAACAATAAAAAAAATGACAAAAAATTTATTTTCCCAAAATAAAAATAAATATATAAAAAAAAATCGTGAAAATTAGCAGCAGCATGTTAGGTAAAATTCTTTAATCTCCCATCCTCATACTCGACGAGCATGGAACTTGTCATCACTAGGATATCAGGTGAAAGGATGCTGGAAGGAATATGAGAAACCCGAAGTGGAATGGTAGAGCATGAGACATGTCTCTTTCAGGGTGCCAGGTAAAAGGTTGTTAGAAGGAATATGAGAAAACCAAGGTTTAATGACTGTTGTACTGACCAGGATGGTCTGGTCTTGTCTCGTAATATCTAAAGTCTCGTAGAGTATCTGGCACTTATGCAACATGCGCTGGTTGATTGGTAAGTACTTATAACTTGTTTACTTTATTCCTGCTCATACCGCACAGCAGTTGACGCATAGGTAGATCTTGTAGATGGTGGTAATTTGGTAGTTACTATCTTTATGCCCTTCGGCAGTGGTACGATTTCTGAATATCTTACCGTAATACAAAACACTTGCTTCCCGATGAACTACAAACATAGCCTTTGCACTTCTTGTTATGTCTATACCGATTATCACTTCGGGTAAACACATCTTCACGGTTATCACAGTGGAACCCTCTGTATGCAGGGCTGAACATGTAATGTGTACTTTCATGTCGGCGTACATTACAACTTTTTACTAAAAGTATTTTTGCAATAGTCTAATCGATATCGTAATGATTGTACACGTCAGCATCTATATTCTTCTGTAATGAATCGTTTGTGAGATACCTCTGAACTAGAGTACTTGGTTCGAATCTTCGTTTATTCTCAACTTCACGTAGCCGTCTTCTTCAGCATCGTGTTTACGTTTTTGTTTTTCAGAAGCAGTTACTTCATCATCGTTAGTAGAATATGTATATTTCACATCATCATCAACAGCGGATTTGTCGGTCTCACATTCGTGCTCAAAGTTTTGGATAGTTGCAACATCCTCGTTTTTTATCTTAAGTGTTAGCAATACATGTTTGTTGTTCACATCGTTAGACGATCTGTATGGTTTGCACTCATCATAATAAATGTCTGCAACAGACGTATTTCCTTCTTCACACTTGGTGAAGGTTTTGCAGATAGTGGTGCAGGACAATCTCGATTGCATGCTCCCAATCTGCATGCATCTATTTGCCACGTGACGTAAGTGAATTTGTTCTCGACTGTAGCTGATGTATCTTATATAATGTCCAACCGCGACCCTTTCCCATATATTCTTATTCGTGACAAATTATCTCTATACTAGCTTCAACAATATCTTCAATTTCGTGTGTGTTATACAGAGGTACATTCGAGGTCTTGAAGGCTCTCTCGCTATATTCATATTCATGTGGCTCTAATTTGGTAAATTTACAGTCCAGCCATATAATATATTTTACTGCACCTTCTTTTTCCATCTCGCATTTAAGTTGATCTATAATATTCGGTTTCATATGCTTAAGATAAGCACATATATTGTCCACCATCCCTGATGAATAAGATGCGACATACGTCTTCATAAGACTTTGGAATGCAGATTCTTTCAGTATGAATTCATTCTCATTTGGTAAGTTTCCAACAGATAGAGGTGTAGGAGCTTTATAGGTAAACATTTTGGTATGGTTGTAATATGACTCACGATATAGTTTTACCTGATGATCGTGTATTTCGAGTCGCAGGCTGTCTGCAACACCTGTTACTTCATTACATGAGAATTCACGACCACACTTATAGCAACAAGTATTATAGTAAGCCCATTGCGTCTTCTTCTAACATTTTCCAGATTTCTCGTGTTGACGAGCACTGCAACTTTTACTAAAGGTCTGCTGCAGTAGTGACATGAATATTTTGATGCCTGTCGGATGTCCAGGTCGGATGTTGATGATGATGGTGATATCGCACCGGTATCTAACGCAGCAGGTGTCTGCCATTCACATGTTATTTCCGATGTAGGCAATACACTACGTCTCTTAGGAGGCACAGGAGAGAGCCCCTCACACGTTGCAAGATGTAATTTTACGTTATCGCGTCGTCCAAATTGAGATTTACACTGTTCACATGATAAGGTAGATTGCTTCATGTTCATAGAACAACCAGTTTCATGACGCCGGGCATGACAGCTCTTAGTAAATGGTTTCTTGCAGAAACAGCACAAATGGCTTTCTGTCGTATTTTCCATCTTCGCTCCAGACGATGTATACTCTTCTAAATTCGAATAATAACTAAGACGATTACATCAATTTAATATATATATATATNCGCTCCAGACGATGTATACTCTTCTAAATTCGAATAATAACTAAGACGATTACATCAATTTAATATATATATATATTCAATTCTTCATATTTCGCTAGTGGGATTTAAGCTTTTTTTTATGCGTTCTGTAAACATATNTATATATATATATATTCAATTCTTCATATTTCGCTAGTGGGATTTAAGCTTTTTTTTATGCGTTCTGTAAACATATATTCAGCTAGCTAGCATCACTCAACCGCTACATGCCGTTTTACATATCTCATGTCGATGTGCGTTGCTACGTTTACTAAAGATTTTACCGCACTATAAAACAATGTTTCCTACACAATGGTGAAGGATTGTGTTCATTGTTCACATGAAGGTCAGAAGTTGGCGATAAAGTTGTATCAATACTTTGTACAGCAGACATCTGATCCTCACAATTTTGTAACGATTACAATTCACTGTGTTGCTTAGCATGTAGAACAACAAGGTTTTGGCACTTTTTCATATGTATGTTTAAACTGTCTACACACGTAACATACCTTGGCATATATTACATTGATAGCTTGTGCAAGATGGATTCAGCTTACAAGTATGATTTATATGTGTCTTTGCATTGCAGGCATATGCAAATGTACTGTTACGGTAGTGGCATCGCTGTCTAGGAGATGTGACTGTTCCAACCATTGTTTTCATAGTAGGGTAGGTTGTCTTTAATGATGTTGATGGTTCGAATTTTTCTTTTGCGGATATCTACCCATCAAAAGTTTGCTTTATTCTCAGCAAATACTGATTTACCTGTGTAGGAAGGAGATCTTTGCATTTTGCAATATGCTTTTTTAAGCTATCATGTCTTCGAAAATTTGATTTGCATTTTTCACATGATCATATAAAACGCTTCGTTTTCCGTAAGCAAACAGCCACGTGTCGGCGAGCATGGCAGCTTTTCGAAAAAGTTTTCTTGCAGTAGCAACACAAATTACTTTTCCGATTATTTTCCATCGTAGAGAAACAACACTGTTAGTTATCTTTTGAATAAATACAGCCTATACTATGAAAATCGTGTCAGTGTATANCATCGTAGAGAAACAACACTGTTAGTTATCTTTTGAATAAATACAGCCTATACTATGAAAATCGTGTCAGTGTATAAAGGTTCCTTAATAAAATTAGGCTAATTGAAAACTGGTGGATTTGTTAAAAATTCTTTTAACTCTTGAAATGCATTTTGCTGTTAAGAATTCCTTACAAAATCTGCGTTTTTCTTTCAACAAATTTAACGGTTCGATGAGTTCTGAAAAATGTGGTATGAATTAACTATAAAATGCAACCNCATCGTAGAGAAACAACACTGTTAGTTATCTTTTGAATAAATACAGCCTATACTATGAAAATCGTGTCAGTGTATAGAGGTTCCTTAATAAAATTAGGCTAATTGAAAACTGGTGGATTTGTTAAAAATTCTTTTAACTCTTGAAATGCATTTTGCTGTTAAGAATTCCTTACAAAATCTACGTTTTTCTTTCAACAAATTTAACGGTTCGATGAGTTCTGAAAAATGTGGTATGAATTAACTATAAAATGCAACCATTCCTAAATATCGTTTTACGCCTTGCAAATTTTCTGGTGGAGGAAAATTTATAACAGCCTTAATTTTGTCGTGTGATGGTTTAGGAATTTTAGAGCGACGCT
>NQII01006999.1:0-31221 GCA_002778355.1 Clitarchus hookeri | reverse complement strand
TTAAGGAATCTAACACTATCCTTATATGGTTAAGGTGTTCTTGTAACGTGTTGCTGTAAATACATACGTCGTCAATTTACGTTAAGACTTACTCAAATATATACCGCCCCAGTGATTAAACACACTCGTGTCATAGCTTGTGGGTCAGAGTTCACGCTCATGGGCAAACGCGTACACTGGTATAAACTCCACGGTGTGTAAAAGGCTAACATTTCAATGGAATTAGGATGTAATTCGCACTGCAAGAAAGCGGAATTTAAATCCAAAATAGTAAAATATTTAGCGTTATGTAAGTGTTGGAAAACAGTTTCCATGACTGGTACCGGGTATGCGTCTACGTACAATTTCTGATTAATGTGTCTATAGCCGCATATAAGGCAATACTGACCAGGTGTTTTTTTTTGGCAACAAAAAAGATAAACTAGCATATGTGCTAGTAGACTCTTCCACGATACCCTCCCTGTTCCTGCAGATCAAATACCAGCAGTTTCAAAACCAGCATTTTCGGCGCAGACACACGATATGGCACATACACCGCGCGTTATCTATATTTTNTACCAGCAGTTTCAAAACCAGCATTTTCGGCGCAGACACACGATATGGCACATACACCGCGCGTTATCTATATTTTAATTTTAACACTATAGGAACCTCGACGCAATGTCGTACCTTAGACTTAATACCGTCACTAAATTTCTTGGTTATTTTCTCCAAATCCTGCATTATTGTTTCTGTGTGCTGTAACAACTGAATTTTACGGCATTTTGACGTTTTATTCTGCAAGGCATAATATTATTAGTAGAAGAACTAAACTCCAACTCTTATATTGCCACGTCAATACAAGTATGAGTAAATACTGCCCAAGAACTCTATACACAATATTACGTCATGCGACACATTTTCAAATCCATTGCCGCTTAGGCTTCACCTACGTATTAATTTTCTGGTTACGTTCACCAACAGTATATTCTACTTGAGTAATTAACTTTAGCAATTCCTGTAATGTTTGCGTTTTTTTTTTGCAAATGTGAAAAATTTGCTGTTCTCTGGCAATAACATAAAACACATTATTTCAACCAAATGAGATTCCTCACACGACAAACTCAAAACTTCCTACCATCTGACTTTCTTCATAAAAAACTCCTGCATGGACTCAACGAAACTTTGAAATCTGTCTGTTATTTCCACGAGAAACTTTCTGACTCAACATAGTCTGTCAAAATTCTTTAAACTGTAAACGCTCCTGAATAGCTCCTCCTACAACATTTTGCAACGTTACCGCAACTTTTAATAACACGGCAGCGTTAATAATATGTGTGTTAGAAAGTTCAAAGTATGCTATTTTTCCCATTTGGACTAACAAATTTACTACAGATTCCATACTCAAAGAATTCAGTACCGGAAAACTATCGCCAAAGAAACTAGGAATATACTTTGAAGACCTGAAAACTATCATGGACTCGCCCTCGGCTGTACCAGCAGATCCACCTTTCCACACCAGATCCCGCATCAGCTGTTTCAGTGCGTCAATTCTGTCCTCGGGCATAATTCAATGCGTCTTGCAGGGGTTATACGGGGTACACAATGTTATTGCAGAAGTCATTTTCGGATGATTTTGTGCACCGCATATTTCACCTACTTCAATACTCTGGTAAACCCAAGACGTTAGCAATAAAAACTGAACAGTAAATCGGAACACCTCTTTAAACTGACCACACTTACGAAAGCAGAGTAACGCAGTTTCTGTCTACATGTGCTGGCAGCTTGCGACACATGAGACAGGTATTCCATCTCTACATCCTCCAGTGGAACATTTATTCCAAAAAAGTAGCCCCCCCCTCCCAAAGGGGGTTAGAAGTGCTGTTATTTGTGATTGCAAAAGCAATTGGTAAAATATTCAGTTTTCCATGGATATTTGGGACCCAGGGAGCCGGCTCGCGTTCAGTACAACTCCAGCCCGCGCGCCGACAGCAACGACGGCATAAACGAGTACAACAGGGCACTCATACACAGGTAAGACACCACATCCATGACGTCAGCAGGCGATCCACGTAGTTTGTTGTAGAACAGCAATCATGGTACATTTTTTCTTAAAACAGTTGCTGGAGTAGATGTGTCACCATCACAAATATTATGTTACTTGCGTCTCTTTGCTGTGTCCGCAACAGCGTACGTTAACAAACATATATTCGTTGTCTGCAGAGTGTCATAGTTCTCGTTTGCATCAAATTATTTACAGTACCCTTATTGTATTCAAATATTTTTTAATTTGCTGAACCAATTTGGGAAAAAACAATTTTTATGACAATTTCTATTTTTTATTTATGTTTTAATACGAAACAAGTTCGGTAAATATCACCTCATTTGTGGACAATGTATTTAACTTTTCATAGTTGTGCATACTATCCCTGTGTGTACACAACATTTCAGAAGGTTTTACTTGCTACCACGTGGATAATAAATGTCAATTTTAGTTAGTCAGACGTCAGGGTCAAAATTTGTCTTTTAAGGACACGCTTCAATAAGTTCACGAAGAAAAGGCAGTTTAGTTTGGGCCCCACGAGGGTAAATTTGGCAAGGAACGTTCGTCCGTTTCAATTCAATAGGAATTTATTTTGATGTATGACAGGCGAGCGAGAAACGTCAGTCTCAATAAAACCGCGAGGTGGAATCACAAGCAAAATTGCTGGCATTCTCTCCTCCCTCCCCTAATTCCCAGTTACTTCAACTTCACTTAGGACGTGCCCGTGAATCTTGCATGTCTCTACTTGACACTCCAACCCCAGGGGGAGAGCAAGAGAGAGAGAGAGAGAGAGAGAGAGAGAGAGAATACACTCGTGCACACACACATACACACGTTCGGAAGAAAGGACGGTAAGTTTTGCCCAGATAACTGCTCACAATATCTTGTAGCGAGAAAAATGTTTCAGCGAAAAAGTGAAATACTACTTCGTTTTCAGGAAGACATTTCTTGACATAAAAATGTGAAATTCTTATTCTGTTACTTTAAAACATAGAATTTTTTAAATTTCAATTTATTTAACCACTTAAATAATATGAAATAATAACACATCTTTGGCCGTATGAAACCTATATTTTCAATGTTAGACGTACCTTTCTCCTAGAGTGAAATGCCTTCACATCAACCTTATTTTTATGGAAAATGCTACAAAACTTTTAATTAATAACAGTGAAACTGTTTGGGAAACAAGGTAATACATTTTTGTGAGCGTGAATTGTTAACACATTCACAATAACAACAATGTTTCGCTGCAGAAAATTCACTCTCTACAATAATAAAGTTGGTAAGATAGATTAAATTTCACAAATGTTGGTACTAAATAGGTAACAAATGTCCCAAATCCCACATAATTTTGTTAACGCCAAATTATTCGTGTACAAATTTCGTTTACGTATCGACAAAATGTCAGAGGATATTTAACCCAAGGCATGGCGTTGGTTCTTTGTTAAGAAGCTCTTATCTATCCTGAAGTTCAAACCGAAGTTTGATTTGTTCTATAGCGATAAATCATGTTTTATTACCATAAATCACAACATGTTAAACTACAAATTATAACTTAATATTGAATGGAAGTTCACTTATGTGATTTTAATTATTAAGAGCAGGTAAGATGCGCCTCCGAATAATAATTGTTAAAATGCAACTTCAGGAGAAAAAAAAATTAATGTATGTAATTTAATTACCAAATTCATAATTCCTCAAAGAATTTTTCTTTATCATTCTATGATAATTTACTCCTTCAGTGTTATATGTAATATATCTTAATAATATATTAAAAACCACTAGCCATCTCAGCCAAACGTGCTGTAATTCCACCCATAAGTTGGACACGAAGTATGGATGCAAGGACATGCAAACTAAGAGTTTATTAATCGACAACGGTTTCTATTGGTCAAGCAAATCATACATTTTTAATATCGATAGTATAAGTCGGCAGTGAAGAACATAAAATATTTTCATTTTTTGATCGGCGCTAACTGTTGTAAAAATGATGGTATTTCCTTCAATTTCAGTATTATTTATATGTTCATGTAGTTAGGTTATACAAATGGGTGTATGTATATATAAATATACACACGTTTGCACGTTTTCAACAAATGCTCTATTAGTTTCCTTTACTGCTGCATCGTAAAGCTATGTTATACCAAAATAGACTTCGCAATTTATTGTATATTTAGCCAATATATTTAGCCATTATTTCGCTAATAAATTAATACTTTTTCCATAAAGTTACGCTTCATCGTTTCCAAAATAAATTTTTATAGCCTAATAAAATTCATCGTCATCGAGATCATAAATTACAGCTTTACGACGAATAATAAAAAAAAAAGTGATACGAATTGTTTTCAGAGGGTTTTTATGGATGAATAAATGAAACACATATATTAAAACCTACACCATGTTTTCTGTTCATATTACATCTACGCACTCTTAAACACCATCAACCTCTAACGCGTGGATAACAAACGATTTAAAAATATGGTAAATTTGCTTGGCAACGTACAGCGCGAACTACAAAAACATGCACTAGTATACGAACACACGTGCTGGAGTCTAGAATGCGTGTTTTGTACGTCATCGCTGTGATGACACTGGCCAAAATAGTACAAAGTTCTTTTAGATTATTTTACGTTTTTAGACCTTGATGAATAGAGCAATAATTTATTTTCATAGAGGTGCATGTGTAACTGATATTTAAAATTCCTAAACCTAATTGTGTAAAAAAGAAAGTGTATTTAAAAACTAATGTATACTTGTGTGAAGAGGAGTTTCAGGTCGCACGAGCTTCAGCGCACTGCGTAAAGTATGTTCCTTTGGTAGTTCCACGCCAGTATTCTTCTAAAAGTGCTGTAAAATATGAGAAACAAACTGAAATTAAGTCTATGTTTTTGAGATAGGAGAATCCAAAAAACTATTTGTGGTCTTTGGATGTGACGCAAGTAAATAGTAACTCATTCTTTAAGTAAATTGTAGTAATTGTCGTGCATTTGTTAATCAGCACTGTTATATAAAATACTCTTCAAAGGGACGAAACGGGGAGTTCCAAAGTTGATACCACCTTGTAACCCACTTCTGTTTGAACTTCAAACGTGATGGTTACTGCAGGTTAGATTTGTTTGTTTAATTCTTCATGTTTTTGACAGCGCACTCATATGCACAGTGCCAGTGACCAATCACTAGGGTGTAGTTCAGAGTACATAGGCACACAGCGCCACTGGCGGCAGGTCGAGGTACTAGCTGCGGTGGCTGTGCTGCGAGAATTCATTAGTGTCACCGGCAAGAGTGATGCCTCGTGGAAAGTCGGCCATCGACTATTCACCCCACCTTCCACTTCCACCCTTCATCGAGCAAGAGAGCACTCTCGGCAATGGCGGGAAGAGAATGAAGTTGTTATTATGATCTATCGACCACACAACCCGAACTTTATAAAGGATTCAGCCTCCACTCTCATTCGCTACATTGTGAGGGTTTTCTAGAGTGGCTAACCAATCCCAAACTAAATGAATGGCGGATAGTTCAAATCTTTCAGTTTGTGAAGCTGTCTCTCAGTGAAGCTAAAAGTTTATATATTTCCTTTTGAATAAAATGCAAGTCGAAACGAAGCACGTTAAAACAAATAAGAAAAAAATGGGTGTATATCTTAAATTTTACTACCGTTTTTTATAATCATCTCGATTTTTCGGGCAAAATAAAAAGGAACTAAATAAATCTCGTAAAATAATTATATTTTGCTATGGTTTACTATATACAACGAAGAGTCACTTGTAAATAAAATCAACACACACAGGGATAACCAGGGATTTGAATTCGGAGTCTCATAGTGCGAATTCTCTGCGACAACCTGGACCACATAGGCCGTATATCACCTGAGGTGAATATAATTATGTGTATTAGCAGAAAATAAATTATAACCAAGAACTTAGTGTCGCTATAAAAATGAAAAATGTAATTACAAAAACTATCATTCACTGTTGTGTGCAATAAATAAAGATTTTTTTTTAAAACAATAGAACTGTACTGATATTCAGTATATTTGTACAACCGGTACTTCGTAGTGGTGAAAACAAACTTAGGAATTCCCAACTCTATTAACATTACACTTTCCGAGCAGCAAAAAAAAACTTATTTTTCTGTCGTTGCAAATTACAAACGACGGTTTACGAATAACGTTATCTGACTTGTGAAATGTTCCACCATATGCAGAAATATTGCCTCAATTACTAAAATGCAAACGTCACTTAAATTAATATTAGTGTAAATGTCATTAGTTTACTCTAGTAAAACAATTGCTACTCTTGTCAATCGAACGATAAGGCAGTATCACGAAAATGCATTGTGTGGATAAAAAAAAAATTGTATTACCTAAAATGTGGTTATATTTATAAAATATTTTTATGTCTTGTAGCAGGGTTCAACTTATTCAAGTTCAATAGTACATGCGCATGCGCACGCAATTGACAATGTCGTATCGTCAGACGATATCACTTACGCTCTTGGAACATGCATGCAACGGTGCTCATTTGGAAGTCGGTGATAGTGACGACGCTGCTTTAGCCAAGTGAACCAGGCGGCACTTTAACCTCACCATTAAGTATTTAAAAACAGTCAAGAGAAAATGTACTTTATACACGACCAATCGTGATCCTTAATATCGCCATATATGTGGGTGAACACATTGTCGATTACCTTCACAATCAACGTGTCAGTACTTAGTGTGCGTTTTTCGTAACTCGCAGGTGTGGATAACACAAGCTGAGAACAGATTGTATTCATCCCACTGGCAATGATTTCATCAGTGAGAGTAAGGGAATGTCACTCTTCCTATATATTTCTATTGCTGATTCAATAGACATAGCTAATTACAGCGTTGCGTTCTGTTCAGTGACGATTCTGTATTTAAAATGCCCGGCATAAACAAGGACCCATAAGTCGCAAATATATAAAATGTCACTTTCCATCCTATAATGATAAGGAGTTTTTAGAGCACTTTCAACGGTAATGTGTTTGGCGTGGGTTTGTATATAAGCACAGAATATAAGGAATATTTTTCGAAATAATGAAGCTTTGAGAGATGTTTTCCGAACCTTTTAAGCTTCCGTTAGCCAATAGAGTAGTAGCTTGTGGCGAGTGAAGTAAATTTACTATACAAAGTGTATCTAAATAAGATGGACCACTTCGGCAACAAGCTAATCACGAAATATAAGGGGGGGGGGAAACATATAAACGATTAATGGTGTAAAGAGAATCGTAAAAGCGGTACACATTTTTAAGTTAAAACTGAAGCACTAGTTTATAACAAACATTGGAGAAAATATTGAAGATGGAACGCTGAGAGTCGGGACAATGTGTAACGGAACAAATATGTGTAAACATCAGAACACCTGACTCTCGCTGCCATCAAACTATTTCATGGAAATAATCATGCTTAATACCCTTAATTCGACTTAATCTCCATGAATCTGTAGAAAACGTGGGATTTTATCTATCGATTACTAACCCGCTTGTATCAAATAACTTTATACATTGTAAAGATACACAATGTTAAGTATTAAATAATTTCTTCAATATTTGTAATAATCTAATTATTCAGGTCCACCTTCAAAGATGCGTGCAGCCCTTACGATTCTCTTTTGACCATAGGTGGTATATTATTTAATGTTATTATTTCTTGATTAACCAGCTACCAAAAATTGTCCGTATAATAAAGATAATAACTGTATACATCGTTCCGTATCTTAAGGGCTTTGGCCAAAAAATTTGTTATTTTATATTTGTACCACATTCTGTTCATCTTGCAGACATTATCTGTGACTGCTTTTTCCTCAGATAAACGTTTTTAAGGGTCCATGGTTATTACAAAATGGTATGTCAATGTCAAAAATTCACTGTTTTGTAATTCAGGGGCGACACAAATAAAACATTTGCGAGAATTTCCTTACTATCAACAATTTTTTTTTAATTGCAAAAACACTTCCTTGTATGATTTTGTAGACGTCTTGAAGTAGCTCTTGGCGTCTTCCTTGAGTCTTAATTGTCTAGTTTCTGAACTAAGTTAGTTTTAATTATTTTTACATTGTTAAAACAGTAAAATTTTTATTTTGACAATTATTTATGAAAAAACTACGCACCCGATTTTATTTGCGAGGTAACAGTAGGCACCGCAAATGTCGCAATGTTAGCCAGTATGAGGTGCAAATATAAAATAATAATTTTTTTTTTAGGCCAACGCCCTTAGAGTGTAGGGCCCATTCAGCAATAGGGCGTACCCCGGGAAATGATCAGGGGGATGGGAAGAAGCAATGGCCTCTTATAATTTACTTGGCTCGGTGCATGATTGCGCCAGCGCAAGCGGAAGTGATTATAGAGATAACTTTCAGTCGGCCCAGAAAATTTGCTTAAAAAACTGAGAAAATATCTTGTCGCTTCATCCCTTCTATGGTAATCTTATTTTCAATGAAATAATCACGCTCTCTGGCAGTTCAGTTTTTTTTCAAAGACATCTGCAGGGCATCTGTCATTCCCACAGATATTGCTGAATTCCCGTACTTATATGTATTTATATATTTGTTAGAGGTTCCTTATCTTGCAGGTCAACTGTGTATATTGGAGAAAAACTGTGAATGCGTCACGTAGTGCTCTCTCAGATTTTTACGGCCCGACGTGAATAGCCGAGGCCGTGTTTGAATTGCTTTGTTTTGTGTTCGTATTTTGCTTTATATATTCAGTAGTGTTCTAACTGGAACACCACGACAGTCAGCTGTTTAACGTGTAAAACTGCTATTTACTGTTCAACACGACTTGTCTGGAGTGAAATAATTATTTAAAAACTTCAAACACGGGATTTCTTAAAAATTAACCGCATTTTTAAATAAAACAGGGGCCGCGGTGGCTGAGCGGTTACACTGCTCTCCTCCCACTAAGGTGAACCGAGCTCAATCCCCGGCCGGGTCACTCCCGGATTTTCGCAAGTAGGAATTGTGGCGGACGATGCCGCTGGTTGGCGGGTTTTCCCGGGGATCTCCCGTTTCCGCCACCTTTTCATTCCGTGTGCTAATTCATTCTCACCTCAATTCACTCACATCGGCTCTCAAGACCTCGTTGTTAAGACCCGCCCAAATCTCTCAACACTACATAAAACCACGATGAAAGCACTTTGACATTTATAACCGTTAGATTATGATATAAAAACAAACGGCTACTAATAAATAATTAAAGAATAAATATTTACACTTTTCATGAATATTTCAGCAAATTACATTCGTAAATAGGTATTGTAATTGGACACGTGCTAATATATTACAATAAATCTGATTTGAGGACAATATAACGTTTTAAAAGATATAATGGCGGTAATTTTTTAACTAGTTTGTGCTTTGCAGATGACAAAACGAAAAACACAAATGATAAAAATACGTAATTGGTTTAGCAGACAGTCATATCTACTCTTGCAAGGAATTTGTTCGCGAATAGCGTCCCGAATGATGTCGTTTGGGCTTGCGGATATTCATCTTCGTTGTTTCATATTCGTGCGGCTGCAAGAAACTATGCCATTCCACCAAGTCGTGGTGTGTTTCTTCTTCCACATTTTAGTGATAAATCACATGAGGTAGTAAAATTTTGTCTCTTAAAACAATATTTGCTCGTATACGTGCATCTGAGTAAATAAATGGCTTGGAAATACGATTTTTTTTTCAGGAAAGATATTCTAGTGTCTAGCTAGATCCAACACTTTTCGCTTTTATCCTATTAAATATATTCAAAGAGAAAATATTGTGGAAAAACAGGTAATAGCAGCATTTTTAGGGCTTTCCGGCACAGTTACCATAATGGAAAGGAAAAAAAGTACTATGTGTATGTATAGTCCATTCACGTTGACTTCCAACTTTTATGAAACTCTACGAAAATTATACTTCCAGGATATTTATCAGTCTCAATCAAACATAGTCTATCCAAGTCTAGAAAATTACACTATATGGACAGCTCACCACAATCTTGCGCACATAGTTTAGTAGTGTTTTGCATGAGAACTATTTCTTACTAGGCATTACCAACACACCTATTTTTTCTCTGTTTTTGTTTATATTAATGACAAATTCAATGCTATCATATATAAATAAAATATAAGTAAAACTTCAGTTTTAAATAAATTTATTTTGTTATGCTTACAGGAGTCCACAGTGACATTTTGTGTGAAATCGTTGTTTGCGCGTATTCGCGTATCTCGCTAAATAAACGTTCTGGAAATATAAATTTTTGTCAGAAAAAGTAAAAAAAAAAAAAAAACACCCAGCTATCTACGGCTCTATGTTTTTGCCTTTATAAAAATAAGTATATTCATGGAGAAAAAAATCTTCAAAATGGTTAAATATCGCATTTTTAAAGCTTGCCTATGCATTTCCTTAACTGTCAAGAGAAAAGAACAAATATACGGGCGTAGTTTAATCTGTGGGCTTTCATCGCGTGTAATAAAGTCCAACTGTTACAGATCTAATTTGCACAGTACAGGACCACGACGGAAACACTGCACGCCTTGCGCGTAGGAGCGTTGGGGCACAAGGCGTGCGTGTTAGTGTCGCCCGTATCGCTCCCTCGCTCGCTTCTTGACCTTGGACGCGCAACTTTGTAAGAATGTCCCAAAATTCACGCAAGATTTGACTTTTGCGCCATTTGTGCGGTAAAGTGTTGCCAACGAAAAACGCAAGACAGCGTGGCAGCTTCCAGTTCAGGGTTAGTAAAAATGGAGCGCTACACGAAAGAACAACGCGTTTTCATTGTTGAGCAATATTTTAAAAATAATTAAGGTTTGCTAGCTACAGTTCGCAATTGTTGTACAAAATATGGTCGGAATAGTGATTTAACTTCATCAACTGTGAACAGATTAATAAAAAATTCAGGGAGACTGGATCAATTAGTGATCTTAAACACACTCGTTCACCACAAAACATCAAAGCAGTTCGTGAGAGTGTTGCTGAGAGTCCAGGGACATCAATCTGGAACAGTGGTCAAGAATTGGACATTTCAAGAAACTCTTTACAGCGTATTCTCACGGAAGATTTGCATCTTCACGCTTATTTAGTTCAATTGACTCAAGAACTGAAGCCTACTGACCACGCACAGCGAAGAGAGTTCGTTGAATGGATTATGGAACAACAAGTGGATGCTGATTTTTAGATCAAAATCATATTCAGCGATGAGGCTAATTTTCATCTTGATGGTTTTGTTAATCGTCAGTATTGTTGCATTTGGGGTTCAGAAAATCCACGAGTGATTGTTGAGAAACAAATGCATCCACAACGTGTCACTGTGTGGTGCGGATTTTGGGCTGGAGGTATCATCGGACCATTCTCCTTCGAAAATGCGACTGGTCAGGCAATAACAGTTAATGGTGCTCGCTATCGCGACATGATAATCCAGTTTTTTGTGCCTAAATTGAAATTTATGGATGTGGACGACGTGTGGTTTCAACAAGACGGTGCCACACGCCATACAGCCCGAGAAACAATTCAATTACTGCATTAGTCATTACCTGGGCGTGTAATTTCCCGTTTTGGTGATCAGAATTGGTCACCCAGATCATTGAATTTAACACCGTTGGACTTTATTCTTTGGGGTTTTTTGAAGTCTTAAGGTTCATGCCAACAAGCCCACGAGCACCCACGCCTTGAAGGAGGTAATTGAGCGCAGTATCAACGACATTCAGCCACATTCATGCAAAACGGTCATGGAAAATTTCGACAAATGAGTGCATGTCTGCCAGCAAAGCCGTGGAGGCCATTCACCCGACATGCTATTCCATACATAACCCTATACTGTATACTTTATGAATCAATAAAATATTTACAATATCTAATTCAAAATCTGTGTTTTCTATCAACATAACTTCTTGCGTGAATTTTGGGACATAATTTACTACGTTTAAATTAAGTGTCAAATTATTGTGATAGATCGAAAATTAAGGAAAAAACCAAACATGTCATACATGGTGTGATTTTTCGAAGGTTTGATTCAAAAAGTTTGAAGAAACCGCGAATAGGCAACATTTTAATCCATTATCTTACTTCAGTTGTAATATTATCCTACTGTTACATATATAATTTGCAAGGAATTCAGCTATCCCAAAATGCATAGCATCTGTCTTGAAAGGTTCGTGCGAAATGGGAACGAAATACTGTTTGCATATCCAGATAATTCCTTGTTTTAGTAAATTTACATGCTACCGAGAGCGATTTCCATCCTTGCCCTCCATTCGGTAGGTCGTGTGTTCCGTTCCGGCAGACTGAACTTAAATTATTTTTTCCAAATGATTTTCGATTCCCAAGACTGGTAAACGTCAGTGCAGGCAGGATCTATATGTACGTCTATAGATATTTATATGTTAAATTGAAGTCATGAGAAGCCTCTAAGCACAGAGGGAAACGCGGTTTATGTTTGATATATATGTGTTTAAATTTTATGGCAGGGACTTATATTTAAAAAATTGTGTAACTCAACATAATGGTGTCAACTTATTGCCATAAATATTTCATCATCATGCAAAAGTAATTCCCTCATAATGAAGGTTGATACCTTCCCAATGCTATGGTTTATAAGAAGGTATTGAATCTGCTCTCTGCGTAAGGCCTAAGCAATTGAGGCTAGCCGTCAGTGTTAGGGCGTAGGCATATACGTCGACACTATTGTCTCTAGGTCCCNAGTGTTAGGGCGTAGGAATACGTCGACACTATTGTCTCTAGGTCCCATTTACTAATAAATTCACCTCGTTTTCAGGTAACCAATAAATCAGTTTTATTAACGCTTAACAGGGCCACTTATACATGTATACACGAGACAACACTCCCTTTCCCTTTTATATGAAGGCTCCATATTGTTTGGCGCAGCGCTTCGTGGCTTGTGGGGGGGGTGGGGGGAAGACAGATTCTTCACACTCGCTGGATGACTCTACTTATCTGGATGGAGGCGCTGTCTTCTCTCGGCTGGCGACTTGGGACTGCTCTGGCACTTGGTGGGCGTCTCGACGCCTGATCTTGAAGCTCCTCCTCCCGTGTCTACTCAGCACTCGTCGTCTGACGACAGCCGGCTGCCGTGGTCGTCTTCTCCCGGATTCGCTCCGCCCTCCTAGATTCCTGTCGGCCGACTGCCGCATTTTCTCAGACTCTTCCCATCGCACGTCCTGTTTGACGGCCTCCGACTGAGGTTGATGTCGTGATGCATTCTCGATCCGGACGCCTCACTTCAGGTCCTCCGACTGATTGACTCGTTCATGTCTCTCAACTGACTGCTTGACTGCTCGATCCTAGCCTGACTGACGGTTTCCTCCCTCCTCCTTGTGGTTTTGTAGGCTCGATGGCCATATTCAACTTGCACCATCTCTGCACATGCCTGGGGCGGTCGCCGCGTCCCCCCTGAGTCGTAAAACACGTGGCTGCTGCTCCTGTGGTTCGCAGTCAGCCTGTCGTCTCTGGTATGGCCATTTATTGTTCTTTTCTGCACATACGGGAACTCTTGGGTGGCCCCTTTGGTTCAGCGCACGTGTTGTTTTTATGCCTCCGGATATTGTGTCCTTATTCTCCCAGCACGCCTGCTTAAAGCTCTCAATGTTTATTGCTGAAACTAGCCCAGGACAGACTCAGCCGCTTGTGTGGGCTCAGCGTCCCTTGGCAGCTGCAAAATACAGCTGCATCCGCCTTCCTCCACACGTGGTCGTTCCGCTGGGCCGTCCTGATGCCATTCTCCCATCACGTCCGCAAAACCCTTAATCCTTATTGTTGTCGTCCGCCTGCGTGCTTCGCCAGAGCGTGTGTTCTGACGAATAAAATATAGGGACGCAGAAAGCGTCAACTTCCCACCGCCCATTGCGTCAATGCACACTCTTGCATTACTTCATCTTATGGTTGTCATCTGGGCTAGATGCGGTTCGGTGCGTTTGTGCGGCGCGCTGCTCCCGCGTTGTCGGGAGGTAGTGAAAACAGCTGGGGCGGTCTTCTGCTTCTGACCTTGTTAGGGGCGGAGAGGGGCGGTCCCCCCTCCATACTCTGTCGCATGGCACTCGGCAGTGCTTCTGAGGGAACGTTAGGGCTTCTGCGTCACAAACCAGTTTGTGGGGGAATAAACCCTCTTACAATTTAAGCAACATCGCAGGCCTGCAAACCCTGGGGACCGAGCTTCTACTTGCTCCTAATTATCCGGCGGGGGGGGGGGTCTCACACTTTGAAAAATTGACAAAAAGTACAAACAAAATAAACCCTTGTTACATTGCACACTCCTCTTACATCATTACAATGAATTACACTTGTTCATTACACCCTCTGTTCGGCCGCACTAACCAGCCCGTCCAGGCCGGGGACATTTTTACTGAACAGTTTCTCATTGAACCGTTGCCAACAGGTTATTCGAGCAAGCTTCTCTTACTACTTAGGAACAAAAACCCTTTTATATTATGAGCCTCTCTGCCGCTCCACACGAGCGTAAGCAACACTGACCCTCGCTGCAAAAATAAAGACACTTTGTTTATGGGGGCTGGTAGGCCTCTCAACACGAAAAAAAACACATCCTTTTCTCTTCCGACCTTGTGACTCGTGACTCGTACCCGAAATAAATAACTTGCAATGGCTGAGGCTCTAAATCTCGAATTCTACTACGTATTTACGCCTTTTTGTACCCATAACTTGCCAACGGTAAACAACAAATAAACATTGGTAAACCCTACATAACCATTGCTACACCATGCATGGCCCTGGCCGTGACGTGAACACACGTTATTTATGAGGGCAGGTAGGCCTCTCAAAACAAACTTCCTGGCGGTCTTTTACTCACTCTGACTCGGGCGCTAAAAAAACTCATAATCCTATCTCGGCTGGCGGCTTAACCCTAAAATTTCACCTTACACACTAACCCTTATCAAACATATTAGTCACCAACTCTGACGAGCTAAATATCATGCAAATTTAACCGTATTTTATTACCGCAGCCCTGCCACTTTACCGCATAAAACCACTACAAACCTTAAGAATTTCTTATTAAAACTCTAAGCCAAAGATTTAAAAAAAAAAAACCGTACAAATTCTTGCTGCTTGCAGAAATTTTTCAAAAAAGAATTTTTTATTTCAGAACTTTTAAGTCACCAGTTAACCTATAAATAGGTCACTTAAAAATAATCCAAGTTATCTCNGCAGCCCTGCCACTTTACCGCATAAAACCACTACAAACCTTAAGAATTTCTTATTAAAACTCTAAGCCAAAGATTTCAAAAAGACCGTACAAATTCTTGCTGCTTGCAGAAATTTTTCAAAAAACAATTTTTTATTTCAGAACTTTTAAGTCACCAGTTAACCTATAAATAGGTCACTTAAAAATAATCCAAGTTATCTCNCAATTTTTTATTTCAGAACTTTTAAGTCACCAGTTAACCTATAAATAGGTCACTTAAAAATAATCCAAGTTATCTCGGACCTTTTCAGTAGTAATACTTTAACACAATATAAAACGACTGATTTAANCTTAAAAATAATCCAAGTTATCTCGGACCTTTTCAGTAGTAATACTTTAACACAATATAAAACGACTGATTTAACCTTTAATCCTCGCCCTCCGCTTCTTTAAGCGCAGTATACTCATCACAAGCGGTCCACTCATACAACAAAAATGTATTATCAAATGCGGTCAACGTCATGAGACATGACAATTAAGAAATAAAATAACTCACGTGTGGTTCTCTACACTATATTTAGTAGGCTGCTTTTTCCCGTAACACTTTACATACTATATGCCTCCAGTAACAGGTATATGAAAATTAATACTTAGCAACTTAACCAAACTTTGGCGATGAAAAAGTATTAAGGTTATTGCCACTGTCTGTGTAGTGACAGGTTGTAATTTTTTTAATGGCATTTCTTACTGGTATCTGTTGGGTTATCTTTTAACGCACTCCCTGCTGCTCTAACGAGTGGACGGACGGGGCAAAGATACACAAAACGATACTGCCTCTGGCAGTGAAATACACACACTCGTAAACAATGCTTTACAGTGGTAACCAACAAGTACAATAACGGTTAATACACAGTGGTAAACAAAAAGTAAACAATATACAAACATCGGTGAACATATATTAATTGGGGACACACAAGTGCAGACAATTAGTAACTGGCAAACAGTGCTACTGATGAATTTAGCTCGGGTACAATGAGACAGATGTCCTGCTTCTTTTGTTGCGGACTTTCGTGGTTTTCACTGTGCTGGTTTGAACACATAAGTACAACATTCTAGAAACAGGGCTGGAGGCCTCTTGACACCTAGCACTCCCAGTACGGTCTTGAAATTAATGAAACTAATCGGTCACTTTGCACTCGGTAACGAAATATTTTCTCGCCGTGCNCTCCCAGTACGGTCTTGAAATTAATGAAACTAATCGGTCACTTTGCACTCGGTAACGAAATATTTTCTCGCCGTGCAGTCTCGCCTTTGTTGCACTATGAAGAGGGGCTGGGGTGTAGTGTGGCAAACACTTTACCTGGTGCTGTCTTCGCGGCCACTGGAATAGGCGGGGCCAGGAGAAGTCCCGTCGGTTGTTAACTTACGGCTGGCTGGAAAGAGACAGCCTCATCTCTCCCTGCAATGTGGGTTTGGACCGCCTGCTGTGATGAAGGGGGAAGGGGGGTTTTCCCTTCCATCTCTCGTTCAGTTGACGTCTCCAGGCTGCTGTCTCGTCCCGTCGATTGGTTGGGTCTGCATGGTACCGCCTCACCTCGCTGAAGTTGTCTGGGTTCGACTCTTTTCCAAGGGCTTCTGCTTTCTTCCTTCTTCATTTTCTCCGCTGCCATTTTCTTCTCCCGTCGTTGCCTCCCACGTCTATCCCCGCGCGCGCTGGAGTTACGGCCTCCTTCATCCTTCGTTCGTGTTGCGTCACACTTCTCTTCGTCCGCTTCACATAAGTATTCCCGTGGGCACTAGGTTTCGCGGCGCTGAAGTAGCCTTTTAAACTCCCGTGAGCACTCGCTCATGTTCGCTATAGTTTATTTATCTTCCAGCACCGACTGCGCGATCTTACTGGGTTTATTTGGCAGCTAGCTTTTACCCTTATCTCGCAGTATCTGTACTACACAGTGAACTATTTTCCTGCCCTTTTCTCTGCCGCTCATCCGAGTGGTCTTAGGGTGGGCGGAAATACTGGTATACTTGTTCGGAAAGTGTCACTATTCCCCATCCAGGGAATTAGTAACTTACTTTTTTCAACTTTATCTTTCACCGGCGCTCCGGTTACTGTAATTTGTCGGCGCGGTAGTTAGTTACCTGCCCGCCTGACACCACGTCCTTTTTCACCATCCAGTGAAAATGGACCTCCTTATCTTCGCTCCAACGTCCTCTTGCCCGCTCCTGGCATCGTCCTTTCGTCATGCTCGTCATTTATTGCCCGCCATTCTGTGGGCTGTGGCCTATGATTTCGCTAATCTCCCTCGGTTCTCCCGCCTTACTCTCGCGGAGCTGCATCTCCCACTCATGCTCGTTACTTCTTCGGCTGCCTGCTTCGGTAATTACGACTCTTAAAGTAATATTGCTGGACACTACAGGATGTTTTGTCATAGCCTCCATGACATCTGTGTCAAGCCTGGCTGGCTCATTATTGTTCACCTTCTGGTGCTCTAGTAACCCACTGGGGGTTTCTATTTTTCTCCGCCTTACTCTCTACATTCCGTGAACGTCTGCGGCCTGCCATTCTAGGCTGGTTTATTACCTGTTCCCTTCTCGGTTATACTGTCGGTAATGGACGCCACGGGTTTAATTTTACGACCACCTGAAGTCACGAGGGTTGACTTTATGACTCCCCCCAAGTCCTAAATGTGCCTGCTGCTCGGTCGGGGCAAGGTCCTCTTTCTCCCGGGTATTTAGCTTGTCCTTGCCTCCGTCCATACATTCTTCAGCGTGCCCCTTAGTTGGGCGCCAAAATTGACACCTGCCCAATGCTATGGTTTATAAGTAGGTATTGAATCTGCTCTCTGCGTAAGGCACCAGCAATTGAGGCAAGCCCTCAGTGTTACAGCGTAGGCATATACGTCGACACTATTGTCTCTAGGTCCCATTTACTAATAAATTCACCTCGTTTTCAGGTTACCAATAAATCAGTGTTATTAACGCTTAACAGGGCCACTTATACATGTACACACGAGACAACACTCCCCTTCCCTTTTATAAGTAGGCTCAGTATTGTTTGGCGTGGCGCTTCGCATCGTGGAGGGGGAGGGGAATGCAAGATTCTTCACACTCGCTGGATGACTCTTCTTATCTGGATGGAGGCGCTGTCTTCTCTCGGCTGGCAACTTGGGACTGCTCCGGCACTTGGTGGGCGTCTCGACGCCTGATATCGAAGCTCCTCCTCTCGGGTCCACTCAGCACTCATTGTCTGACGACGGCCGGCTGCTGCTGTCGTCTTCTCCCGGATTCGCTCTGCCCTCCTAGATTCCTGTCGGCCGACTGCCGTGTTTTCTCAGACTCTTCCCGTCGCACGTCCCATTTGATGGCCTCCGACTGAGGTTGACGTCGTGATGCATTCTCGATCCAGACGCCTCACTTCAGGTCCTCCGACTGACTGACTCTATCACATCTCTCAACTGACTGCCTGACTGCTCGATCCTAGCCTGACTGACGCATTCCTCCCTCATCCTCGTGGTTTGGTAGGCTCGATCACCATATTTAACTTGCACCATCTCTGCATGTGTCCAGGGCGGCCCCGCGTTCCCCCTGAGTCGTAAAACACGTGGCCGCTGCTCCTGTGGTCCACAGTCGGCCTGTCGACTCTGGTATGGCCGTTTATTGTTCTGTTCTGCACGTGCAGGATCTCTTGGGTGGCCCCTTTGGTTCAGCGCACGTGTTGTTTTTATGCCTCCGGATATCGTGTCGTTATTCTCCCAGCATGCCCGCTAAAAGCTCTCAATGTTTATTGCTGAAACTAGCCCAGGACAGACTCAGCCGCTGGTGTGCGCTCAGCGTCCCTTGGCAGCTGCGAGATTCAGTTGCATCCGCCTTCCTCCGCATGTGGTCGTTCCGCCGGGCTGTCCTGCCGCCATTCTCCCATTACATCCGTAAAACCCTTAATCCTTATTGCAGTCGTCCGCCTGCGAGCCTTGCCAGAGCGTGTGTTCTGACGAATAAAATATAGGGACGCAGAATGCGTCAAGGTTGTTTAATAAAGACAATATGAATGACTTGCCTACAGATAAAGTTTCAGCAATTGTATTACGCATTGTATTAGAGCATTGCTGTTACTTTCCTTCTGATATATGTAAACACTCCTGAGGACAATGCATATGAAGTGACTCACGCTACACTTTCCAGGAACTAAATACATGCCGAGATAACGCTCGAGACCACTGTATTTTCAAATAAAGTAGTTTGAGGGAGGTCGGATAAACCAGTTCGAGAGGCAGGGTGAACAGGTAGGTAGGACAAAACGTATCGTCAATGAGTTCAATAGAAACGGAGCAAATTTCACCGAGCAACAGCAGCAGGGAAAGAATAGGCCATGGCCTGTAGTCAGGAATCATCCCAGCATTCACCTGGAGTGACTTTGGTAAACCATTGAAAACCGAAATCACGATGTTCGGACTGTGAATCGAACCCAGATCTTCCCGAATGCAAGTCAAAAGTTTTACCTCTGCAGCACGTCACTCAGTAAAGAATGAACAACATGCCGAATGATAAACACCATCGCTGACAGTTAGATTTTCCTCGCAAATTGTTCCGAGCACAGTCACCAGCGACCCAGATGACCTCTGTGTGTTCTGCAATTATCACTTAAAAAAACCGTTTCCCTAATTGGAATCGTTTCAGCAGTGAGCACAATGAAAATTTTTAGCTACGAATCATACTTTTCTTTGGGAACTCGTGGCCAATACGATAGAATGCTAAGGATCAGGCACGATAGATACAATCTGTGCCTCATATTTAAGCGACACTCACTCACCCAGCTAATACTGCTGTGATTGCCAGGGGAGCCACTGCATGTGATCCTAGTTTACGACTGATAGTGATGCGAGGATTAATGAATACATAGACGTTTGTTTTTGCCTCATGTGCTACCTTCACTGACTGAATTTATAGCAAATTAATGCTTACACACACGACTCTTTTTGTAAGAAGTACTTTCCTACTACACTCATTCAACATTTACATAACGTCCTCGTTCACTTAATTTCGCCCATCAACCATTTCGCGACTGGATGGGAAACCAACTTCCTGCAAGTGGAGCATAATTTGTAACAATCATGGGAAAATGTGCTGCAGAGTGACGTTATCCATGTGTTTGATTTAATGCGCGATCATTATTAGTAACTTCATCGAAGCAAGATGTGTTTTGCAGTTATGGTAAATTTTTGCATCAGGTAATTTTTTTATTTACACACATACCGTACAAATTCAGTATTTATCATGGCATTTTTTTTATGCTGGAAAAATATAATAATATTAACGGTGGCATCGAACATTTTGTTAAATCTGTACCCAGACATAATATTTACCAGCTACAAAACGTTTTCGAAGCTAAACAGATTATCCAGAAACCGTAGCCTTGACCAACCAAACTTCAACACTCGTCTTCTTAATTCCTCGAACCAGCTTTAGACCCAACAATTGTAAAATTTTAATTCTTCAAAACATATCCTAATGCTAATTATACAACATATAAATACATTAGTTATGGTTTTTCATAGCTTTTGCTTATACCGATAGGTTTATCGGTTGGGGTATCATACCAATATAAATAACCAAAGAATACACGTACGAACTTACACACAATCATGATTTATCATGAGATTCGTAAAGAGGATTCTACTGCAGCCAAATTTACCATGGAAATTGGCTTTTGAAAACACAGCGATTGTTGTTTGAGAGCGAAAATATGTGAAAAAATTGGTAACTTATTTTTATCTAAATTAATTACCTATAGAGGAAATTAACCTTGTGATGGAACAGTGGAAGACACAAGATGAATGAGGTGCTATGCTACGAAATAAAATTTCTGAGCAAAATGATGTCAAATGTTATTAAATGTAATTTTTCTTGAAATTGGGTTTTGATTATAGTGAAAGTCCCACCACGGGTTTTGGTGAATCAAGTGACTCGCAATTGTGTGTTATCCGATGATGCTCCGAGAAAGATAGTTATATTAACACATTATTTTATGGAAAAAGGTATTTTTTTACAAATTGTAAAGAAAAAATACTTTCATCCACTAGTGTCTGCGATTATCATGTTGTGTTATGTCATCCGCACTGTGCACTATACCACTCAGTAATAAAAAGGCAGGGTTGAACTTCTGCACGTAGGCAGTGTATTTATTCGGAGGAGTGAGATCGGCGACAGTTGCCACCGAATCCCTACAAGCGCACGAGGATAACGTGACAAGCAGTCGGACAGCATACAATAGAACATTGTTTTACCGTGGCGCGAGTGTTTAGGAGGGACATGGGGGGAGACATGTGCCCCAGTTTGGCGGCGTGGATGACGGCAGAATCCACTCTATCCCCTGGAGGCAGAAGCTTCGAGCTGTCACATCCTCCGACGACTTACCCTTCGTTCTCACCGCGTTGGCGACACTCCGGATAGAGAGGGCAGGGGACCGAACACGTCATGGTATTGAAGTCTATTCGCGGTTTCTTCACACTTTCAGAATAGAACATTTTAAATATCACCCCATGCATGACGTGTTTGGTAACGTGTTTGGTAATTTCCTAAATATATAATGTACCACTTAACTTATAGGTTTTTCACGGAAATTTTAGCACTTTAATGTATTCACATTAGTAGTAATAGAATGCCGAGCCCCGCGCAGCACTAGCACACCATAGATTTTTACCATGCATTTTCAAACCACTTTTGAAAACTAATGGATTAAAAATACCCATCTGTTTTTAACCCAATTAGAAAAACTTATGGATTAATTATAACCATACATTTTCAACCCACTTAAAAAAAACTAATGGATAAAATATAACCATACTTTTTCAAAATAATTTTAAAAACTAATGGATTAAACATTACCATACGTGTTCAACCTGCATCTAAAATTAATTGTTTGAAAGTAACCATAAGTTATAAACTGCCGAGCCCAGCACAGCGAAAAAGTCACTTAAATCGTAAGGTATCCCCCTGANAAGTCTATTCGCGGTTTCTTCACACTTTCAGAATAGAACATTTTAAATATCACCCCATGCATGACGTGTTTGGTAATTTCCTAAATATATAATGTACCACTTATCTTATAGGTTTTTCACGGAAATTTTAGCACTTTAATGTATTCACATTAGTAGTAATAGAATGCCGAGCCCCGCGCAGCACTAGCACACCATAGATTTTTACCATGCATTTTCAAACCACTTTTGAAAACTAATGGATTAAAAATACCCATCTGTTTTTAACCCAATTAGAAAAATTTATGGATTAATTATAACCATACATTTTCAACCCACTTAAAAAAACTAATGGATAAAATATAACCATACTTTTTCAAAATAATTTTAAAAACTAATGGATTAAACATTACCATAAGTGTTCAACCTGCATCTAAAATTAATTGTTTTAAAGTAACCATAAGTTATAAACTGCCGAGCCCAGCACAGCGAAAAAGTCACTTAAATCGTAAGGTATCCCCCTGATGTTGTCACTAAATGAAAAATGATTTCATCACTAAATGAAAATTGATTTCGTCACTAAATGAAAAATGATTTCGTCACTAAATGATTTTGATGGAGAAATGAAAATGTGTAATAAACAAAATATAACATGGATAACTTACTAAATGCATTAAACAGCACCCACCATTTTATGATACTTTCCGACCTCACAATAGGGCAGTTCTACCCGATAAACCATGGTGAAATAAATGAAACCAAGTGCGGTCCCAAAGTGGTAGTTACTTCAGGAAATTTTAAGGTGACCCTACCAGAGAGATATGTATACATTTTCAGTACAAATGACTATTCACTACAGTTAGCTCCTCCGTTTTCAGAACACATATTTCCTTTGAAAAAATATGGTGACACACAAAGACATTCTATACTGTTTGTAAAAGAGTAAATGTATGTATGCGTATAGTTAGACATCAGTTTATTTTCATTTGCAGTCATATAGCTATAAGGTTTTAATGATTGTGAAACCATAAAAAAATAATTACCGCTCTGACTTCGTGCAACATGGCATATTAAAGTAGGAGAAACACCTAATACTTTTTAAAAATCGTACAATGCACTGTCTATAGAAATATTATCCATCTTTGTTATCTTACAATAAAAAATTGCAAAAGGATTACGATCAATTTAATAACTCGCCAGGGACNAATATTATCCATCTTTGTTATCTTACAATAAAAAATTGCAAAAGGATTACGATCAATTTAATAACTCGCCAGGGACGTTTTTTGACGCCAGTAAAACTCCGTTTTGCGGAGAACTCCTCCACCTAACCTCTCAGCAGGCCATTTTCTTTTAAGTTGTGAGGTGAAGGAGTTTTTTTTTAAGTTTTTGTACCCCCTCTCAGATGGTGTGGCGCCTTTGCCATCCGAGATTACCCAGCTATACATCTGATAAAATACTGACTACTGTAGAGAGTATTTTCCTGGGCTATAAGGGGTAACATATAGTTGCAACTGCTACTCCTAAATCTGCTAAGAGTGCAAGCATTAATTTTATTAGCTAAAATTTGGTATGGCTCAGTTAATAAACATACGGTGTGGATGCGGGCACCTTCACACCCACACTGTAAATTTATCTGCTCAGCCTGGGATTTGAACCCACGAACCTTGCGTCAAGAGTTGGATGTCTTACTACTGAGCTAAACTGGCAAGACGCTAGGCGAGGTTCTTCATAAAAGTTACATTGCGAGTCCCGCCGAATGAATCACATCCAGAGCATGTATACACTGACCTCGACTACATCCTGGTTCACATATTATGTCACAGATAGCGCAGCCGTTTGTAGTTAGCCAGTTGGTAAGATGGAAAACCTGTTCCTACACCAAAAGAAATCGCGCGCACTGTGTATTGAAGTCAGATACACTATGCAATTGAATTTATCAACAAGACTGATCTATATTCTTTAGTTTTTATTACTATGAAACTTTAATGGTTTTAATAACCATTAAAGTTATTATATGAGTACTTCCAACCTAAAAATACCTTTTTCTTTAATATAAATATAAGTATCTACAGTCTCATCTCTAATACCACAGATTGTTCTGAATAATCAAAATTTATTAACTTTCCTTTGTCATCCTTAATTTCAACTATTATTTCCTTTACTTGAGTAGTTTGCACGGGAAAAAATAATGGATATGCAGGTTCGTAATTTATCATGTCATCAAATCCAAATGTCGTCCTTGGTTAAAATAGCAATTATGCTAAATTTATCTGTGGTTATATTCATCATGTTTTAATATCATCCCATTAGTTATATTGCAGTGTATATTTATTGTTTCAAAGGGAACAAATTTTGGAATTGTGTTTCCAAAATGGTTCTGATTTGATTTCAGGATTTTATTTTCTGTGAAACCCAAAAGTTCTCCTATCGAACCCCATTTTCCAAACTGTAAATC
Organism: Clitarchus hookeri; assembly: GCA_002778355.1. Lineage (NCBI taxonomy): Eukaryota > Metazoa > Arthropoda > Insecta > Phasmatodea > Phasmatidae > Clitarchus > Clitarchus hookeri. The sequence continues at coordinate 6,623 of NQII01006999.1, read as the reverse complement.
AAACACATATTTTACTCTCACCTTGTTTGTTATCTTATCCAGCTCAAGGGATATGCTATTATTTTCTCCCCCACCCATTTGAACTATATCAAATGGGGGAATTGTCTTTATAGTTTTTACAAGATCTTTTAAACTATATTGGCCAACTGGAATATAAACCGATGTTTCCATACCACCCAGGTTTTTAAAATAGAGTCTATTTGTCACAGGGATATTGTTAGGTGTTAGGTATGCAGTATAGAACTGAACTAAAGCCACTGAGTGCTCCTCTATATCTAAAGGATAATGTAGTCTTTTCTTCAACACTGATTTGTTATCTGTTAACTTGAATACTATACTCATTTACTATAACAAAAAAAAATTAAATAAATGAATAATTCAAGAAACATGAAACAGGTAGACTGGGATATTAAAATAAGGATACCAGACAAAACTGTATTGGCAAAACATAATGGAGAAATAATGCCTAATAATATTAGATGTTTGATAGTGGGCCCTAGAAATTGTGGAAAAACTACACTTATGATTGATAATTTTATATATTCCCCAGGATGGTTCAACTTTGCTACTTTATATGTGTGTTCAAAAAGTCTGAACCAACCTAAATTTATCGCTTTAAAGGAAGATACAGAGGAAGCAGAAAAATTAATATCTGAACAAATAGCATACTTTTGCCCTACAAATGAAGGAATGGTTACCATGGATGAATGTCGTAATGACTCTGTTGTTGTTTTTGATGATGTCATACTTGAAAATCAGGACAAAGTAAGAGATTCTTCATTCGCAGTAGACACAAATATATTGATTGTATCTATTTAGCTCAGACATACACAAAAGTGCCTTAACAGCTTATAAGAGACAATGCCAATTTTCATTGCATATTCAGACAATATGATAAACATATTCATAGCGATTTCATTGGTGGCGATATCTCATTTGAGAAATTTAGGGAGTCTTGTTCAAAATGTTGGGATAAGGAATATGGTTTTGTTACAATAGACACAACTCGTAAGTTGAATAATGGTAAGTATTGTAATAAAATTAAAGACTTTTTAATCTTTAGTTTATTAGCAATTTTTTTTGCTTTGAATGGAAACATTTCAGTAGTTATAAATAGAGGCTTCGAAGACAGCGTCATAACAGGGAGGAAGCGGGAGTCGACCTTGAGAAGCTGGGTAAGGAAATGACAAACTTCATGCGTTTGCATTCCACTTGGGGTTGCCATCTTGGCAGCCAGTGTCAACAGGAGGCGGCCATCTTGGCAGCCTGTGCCAAAATGTGCAAAAAATTTGCAAAAATTTGAACAATTTATTTTAAAAAAATTATTTTTAAAAATTATTTTTTCATAAAATAAATTTGAAAAATTAGTTTTCGAAAAGAACTTATGAAAAGTTTCAACTTTTCAAAAGTTCAACTTTTGAAAAGTCTCAACTTTTCAAATTTCGAATTTTTTTTAAATTATCGACTTTTCAAAAGTTCCGAAAAATTATTTGTTCCCCAACATTCCCTGGTGGCCATTTTCGAATCCCTAGGCCGACACCAAGGTGTCGCTGGCCACCAAGATGGCTGCCCCCCGAAGAGAATGCCTAGGCCAATGCCACANCACTGGCCGCCAAGATGGCCGCCCCGAAGAGAATCCCTAGGCCGATGCCAAGGTGTCGCTGGCCGCCAAGATGGCTGCCCCCAAAGGGGAAGTTTAGAATCCCTAGGCCGATGCCACGCTGGCCGCCAAGATGGCCGCCCTCCGAAGGGGAAGTTTAGAATCCCTAGGCCGATGCCACGGTGTCGCTGGCTCTTGCGACACGAACCGAAATATCGGTGACCCCCAAACAGAGCCGGCTGGCTGTCCTTCGCTGCGAAGGTTACGAGAACAAGATATAAAAAATATCCTCCACGTGTGTACCACATGCAGACACACCCAAACGGAGGAGGCCTGCTGTCCTTCGCCGCGAAGGTGACGAGAACAAGATAGAAAAAATATCCCCCATGTGTGTACCACACCTGCAGGCGGCCCTCCCAGCAGCAGCAGCAGCAGCAGCACATCCGTCCGCGCCCGCGCCCAAGAGCGAAGTGGCAGGACACGTCACACACACACCCTGTACATAACAGAGATCGTCCAGGACAAACAATAACTCTCATAAATATGATAAATATTAGCGATTAACTGATTCGCATATCAGTTCGATGGAGATCGTGCCGCAGACAACCACGCTTCCTGTCCGCATCAGTGACGACGACGAAGATGAAACGAAAGTGTTTAAATTACGACATGGGAAGTTATTACCGGACACCGTACGAGGAATCATAGCAGGACCGAGCAACTGCGGGAAAACTTGCGTCCTCATTAGTTTATTAGAGGAACCGAATGGCTTGCGTTTTGAAAACATATATCTTTACTCTAAGTCCATTCACCAGCCAAAGTACGTACGACTAGCACAAATACTACAAGCAGTTGCAGGCCTCCAATACTTTCCATGTAGCGACATAGACGCGGTCGTGCAGCCAAGCGAGGCGTTACCAAATTCCGTGTTTATATTCGATGATGTAGCGTGCGAGAAACAGGCGACAATGCAGCAGTATTTCAGCATGGGACGCCACGTAGCAGTAGATTCTATATACCTATGCCAAACANATGTAGCAGTAGATTATATATACCTATGCCAAACATATTCACGCATGCCTAAACAGTTGCTACGAGACAATGCAAATGTCCTAGTCCTCTTTCGCATGGACGACCTGAATTTATGCCACGTCTACTCGGACCACGTGAACACAGACATGACATTCGACAAATTTAAGGACCTGTGTGCACGTTGCTGGCACGAACCCCACGGGTTTCTAGTTATAGCAAAAGACTTTCCACTTGAAAAGGGACGGTACCGTAGGGGTTTCGATCAGTTCATTATAGTACATCAGTGAAGTATGAGCTACTCAGTATCCAAGTTCGGCCATAGCGGCCTGAAGCGGACGCCGGAAAGCTGTATTATATCTACTAACGACGGGAACTGTAGTTTCGGGGGAAAACGAGCAAAGAATTTAGGTGGCGCGAAACACGACAGTGACGTTACGAACGTCTCCTTCGTCCGAAGTGTTACCACGGAGGCGGTGCGACCAGTGGCTACACTTCAATCCAATACAGAGACGCAGTTGCGTACAGTAATTGCCGGAATGGCACGAATGAGGACAGTAGCAACACTACAGACCAGTATCGAGACACACCTACGAACCTTATTGTCCGGCATGGCACGAATCACGGCCTTAGAGACAGCCCAGAGCAGTGTGGGAGAGAGAATAGCCAGCAGTGTGCATACGACCGTGTAAAGCGAATTACGCCCATTGGCCGACGATATTAAGAACTGGCCGAGGTGGGGGGGAAGCTCGCCACGGTGGAAGGTCGTCTCTTCGATACTAATATACTTACCACGAACATGGATTTGAGGCTCGGCACTTTAATCGATAAGGTATCCCATCTGACCTCCGTAACAACCGGGGACGCGCTCGATGTCGTGGAAGGCAGGTTGGCCGGCACCACAAACATACTGGCCACCAATATGGAGGCCCAGCTGCACAAACTATCCGATGACGTACTTAAACTGAACGTGTTAGGAGCGCGAATATCGGCGGTGGAGAAGAAAATCACGGACGCGGGTGAGCAAGGGAGCGCGAGAGTGCTAGCAGGCCTCACTGCATTACTGGACGGGTACCTTAATGTAAAGACGGAGTGTGTGATCCCCCCAAAGCTAGACTCAAATCTCATAGCCATGGAAGGACGTATGTTCGCCAACACGAACGTACTATACACCAAGCTGGACGCCCAGCTGAGCAACGTAGCCGGCGATGTAGGGAAACTTGGCACGTTAGGCGGCGCGTTCGCAGCTATGGAGAAGAAAATGAACGATGTAAGCGATCAGGTTAGCAGTCTCGCTGCGAAAGTAGACAGTCTCATTAATGACAAAGCCACGGACGACGTGGGCGAGCGGGTGCGAGTTCTCGCCGCGAAACTAGGCAGTCCCCGTAACGACACAACCGCGCTGGAAGCAATAAGTAAGAAGCTAGACACGAACCTAGGGGCCATCAGTACGATGTCCCTCACCACGACAAAACATTTCCAGACACTGACGAATAACATGCAGAGCGTGGTAGCTAGCAAGCTCCCTCCTGTAGAGGCACAACTGGTAGATTTAGGCGATCGCGTTGACTACAGGTCCCTTACGACGCTGGCTGCAACATTGAGAGATAATCTACGTACAGCAACAGAGAGCGCAGAAAAACTTAGCGGTGTGGACGCCAAGCTCACAGCAGTGGAGACACAGCTCTCGCTTTTCGACATAAAGAAGTTTACAAAACTCTCCTCGAAACTAGACGACCACCTTAANGTGGAGACACAGCTCTCGCTTTTCGACATTAAGAAGTTTACAATACTCTCCTCGAAACTAGACGACCACCTTAATGTGTCAGGTGCAGGTTCGGCTATGCTAACCACATTACGCACGCAGTTGGAGAGCGTAGGCAGCCTAGAGACGAATCTCAGCAAGATAATGGAAGGGATGATGAATAAGCTTAGTACAAATCTGCTCGAGGAACTCGAGATCCTCAACCAAACAGTTAATGNCAAATCTGCTCGAGGAACTCGAGATCCGCAACCAAACAGTGAATACAGGACTTGCAGACCTCGAGGACCTTATACGGCATAGGGTTATTCGTAACTTAAACGATAGTCGCACGGACGATGAAAAATGGGCGCATTGCGAGCACGTGCGTACCGCTGTGCTTCAGAAACTGACTACATTAAAAGATAAAATAGTCAATTTGATTACACGTAGAGCCATTGTCTAATAAATATATATATATAGTCCGAACAAGTCACTTCAAATTTTAGTATAATGACCGCAGCTGTTGAGGATTTATGCCGCGTTGNAAAATGTTAGTATAATGGCCGCAGCTGTTGAGGATTTACGCCGCGTCGTGGCAAGCGTCCACGATAAGTACTTACAGGCCAAACGCGCCCGTATGGAGCGCGATGCAGTGTTGGAAGAAGCCTTTCGGCCTATCACCTCTCGGCTAGATACTATAAAGGAGCAACCGGTTCCCACTATCGCTAGTGTGAAGACTGACCTGGACATCAAACCAAAGCCACTTCCGGAGGGCAATGGCGAAGATGTCGATGAAGACAATGTATACTTGGCAGAATTGAAACGTATGAGAAAGGTAGGTTCCCGCACAGACGCTGTACGGGCGTATCTCAGTTCTTACACAACAAGGTTCCACGATGTAACTTACTGTTATATAGGCGGAACAAAAAATGGTATCTTGGGAACAAGCCTATTTACTTTCTACCCAACATTACATACAGATCGACAATGAAACCATACGCGCAGCGCCAGGCCTTTACGAGCTGTTATTCAAACGAAGACCTGGCGAGTATTCGCGCGAGGCGTTACGACAATACCAAAAAGTACTTAAACTCACGAGCGCTCATTTAACCAATAATGACATAACTGCCAATACATATAAGGACGAGATACATCCGAAATTCGACATTATCGCCGAGTTGTTTCCCGACGTAGGCCTAGCCAGCGGTTCGGGACTGACTTCGAAGCTTGATGGAGGCAGCCAGCTTGAGTACGTTTATTGGGACAATGTGAACGAATTGGTATCCAGACTGAGGCTACTCGTGGCATCCCAACAAGCCGGCAATCGGTCACACACAAACGAAATTGTCAATATCGTCGAGGAACTGCGGGAAGGTGGCTACATCTACTAAACCATGTCACGGGCCGAAATCGCAGACGAAATTCACAGACCAGCAAGTAGAAATTCCCGCAGGAGGAAAGTGCTCCTTTTTGGACTTGACGATCTGTATCAAGCCGAACTGGTGGAAATGATCCTGTATGCCGCTGTGAAGAAGGGGTATAGATACATGCTAACCGTTATTAATTTTTTCAGCAAATACGCGTGGGCCGTCCCGGTCCGCAGGAAAAACGGGGCGGACGTTGCCAAGGCGATGCAAACGGTATTAAGCGCTAAGGCTAAGGGGGGGCCTCCTAAGAGTATGCAGACCGATTTAGGTAGGGAATTTTACAATAGAGCGTTCCGTTCTCTTATAGAAGAGCACCGAATTAACCATTACAGCACTCACGGCGAAAAAAGGCGTCAATTATTGAGCGATTCAATCGTACATTAAAAGCAGATATGTGGCGTGAATTCTCAGCGCTAGGAAAGTACGTATGGCTGGATATGTTACCTCGTCTAATTAACAAATACAATGCTAGAAAACACAGGACCATTCGTATGCGTCCGGTGGACGTTAAAGACAATTCGTTGCTGGAGACTNAATGCTAGAAAACACAGGACCATTCGTATGCGTCCGGTGGACGTTAAAGACAATTCGTTGCTGGAGACTGTGTTGAAATTGATAAGAAAGTGGACAGGCGGAAGGTGAAGTTGAAAGTGGGTGACTATGTACACATTTCCAGACTTAAACCAACATTCGCGAAATCTTACACCCCCAACTGGTCATTAGAAATATACACAATTAGTCAGATTCAGCATAACGAACCTCGGACCTTCGTTTTGGAAGACCTACATGGCGAGCGTTTGAAAGGACGATTCTACGTTGAAGA
>NQII01006998.1:81768-105593 GCA_002778355.1 Clitarchus hookeri | reverse complement strand
TTCAGTGCAGGCCCCTATAGTAGTTTTGTATGTATCTGATGCGTGCATTTTGAGCTACGGCGCCTTGGAAAGGCCTTTTTTTTAACGGTTTTGGAGTACTCTGAATTGATGTTTCTAACGTACGTGATATTTTGAAAGTACTTAACAGCGCTCGTCTGAANACAGCTCTCGTCTGAAGTGTGTGTTCTTTTCGTAGATCAGCGCGTGGACGCACGCTTAATAATTTCGTTGAAAAACGTGTATTTGAAACACTCTGCAACGCAGTTCAAGCGCCAGGTAGACGGGCGCCTTAAAGAGAGATCCTTGTCCTATTCTGCCGAAGTAGGTTCTACGGTACACTCTAAGAAATTATTTGGAAATTTACCATATCAGTTGTGACAAAGTGCGAATGGTAAAATATTTTCCCATGCATGCATGGTAAAGTTCCTGCAGTTGCTCAGGAAAGAGTCAAATGCGTAGGGAAGTCCCCAACTTTGTATAGTAGCGATGCTAAACATTCCCATATTTTCAGCCTGATCCATAGTACTATTTACCGTACACTGTATAGGTTACGAACTTTCATTACAGTTTAGGAAGTTTACCAGAAATCTGTTTACAGCGACTGCCGACCTTAGAACAAAAGACACATTCTCACTTTGTTGTGTTGATGGTATTGTAGAAACATCGCCAGCTGTTATTTTTTTATATTATGATTGGCCTATGTTTTCTGGGCAATATTATTGATGAGTCTCTTATCCGCGGTTATTTCATATCCCAAATACATTTGAGCGAATATAACCGTGAAGTGAAACACTACATTACAAACATTTTAATGCGGATATTCATGAAAATACACGTGACACGAATAAAATACGTGGAGGGCGCTTACTCGAAGCAGTCAGTGCTACCACCGTCAAAATTAAAATATGCAAATCAATCCTGACTTTATACAATACCGTATATAAAGTGAGAAAGTGCGTGATTGTTTATATGTATTTATGCCATGGGAATACACTAGCTGTCTAGTTTGTTTAAACATGTCGGGCAGACTTCGGGTATCTTCGTTAGAAGTATACGGTCCGGANAATACACTAGCTGTCTAGTTTGTTTAAACATGTCGGGCAGACTTCGGGTATCTTCGTTAGAAGTATACGGTCCGGAAATGTTTTAAATTTTTTTTTTCGCGCTCGAGGCACGGCGATAAGGGCGACAATAACACGCGCGCCCAGCGGCCCGACGTCCCTACGNATTTTTTTTTTCGCGCTCGAGGCACGGCGATAAGGGCGACAATAACACGCGCGCCCAGCGGCCCGACGTCCCTACGCGCAAGGCGGTGAACCTGCGTGCAGCGGCTTCCACTGTTACGCCTTCCTGTGCAAGTGAGATGTGTAACAGCGGGACTTTATTACACGCGATGAGAGACCACAGATTAAACTACGACAGTACATGCTTATTTTTCTCCTACATATCAAGGAAACTTCACAGGATAGTTATAAAAATGCAATTTTAAAACATTTTCACTATTTTCTTTCTCTTAGAATTAACTTAATACTATAATAAAACCGTAGGGGCCTAGATAATTANACTATTTTCTTTCTCTTAGAATTAACTTAATACTATAATAAAACCGTAGGGGCCTAGATAATTATTTTTTACCTGTGCTGGCAAAAAGTCGTATTCCCAGGTCATTCATTTGCTGAGATGCTCGTAAACGCACAGACAATGAATGTACAGACAATATGTCCGGGCTGCGAACTCTTAAGTGCACTGCCTACCGGCTGGCAGTTGCGCAATTTAATTAGGAAATCCCTTGTTAAGGAAATGTCGTCTCAGTACGTTAATTTTAAATATAGGAGTTTCAAACAAAAGGTATTCTTCACGAATTTTTTTTAGTAGATGTTCGCTACAGCGGAAATGTTTCCACAGAATGCATAGCCTCTTTGCAAGGAATTTTTTTAAATTTATGTTTTACAAAAAAAGTACATATTGCTTATATATACTGAAAATATGCAGTCGTTGGGATCTCCTCCTAAAAAATGCGTTAAGAATACATTTTGTTTGAAACGCCTACCTTTAAAGTTAACGCACTGTGACGAAATTCCCCATAACATGGGATTTCTTACATAAATTTCGCAGCTGCCAGCCGGTAGGCAGTGCCCTTAAGGTTTCGTTTCCCTTGTTCAAGTAACGAGGGCCTGCCGTAGAGTAGCTAAACACACAGAGGCGAAATGGCGTGGTAGTTCCTTTGATGTTGGCGTACCGATTCACTGATTGGTTGCGCGACGCCATGGAATGGGGGCCTTGTGTGTGATTGGCTTCTGCGCTCTGCGAGATTTGTCCTGTTAGCTGGGCTGCCATGCTGGCGAGTAAGTTACCGGGCGCTGATTGGCGAACGGCGTTCCGGCGTGTTGCTGGTCGGTGACGCCATGTCTGTAGTCGAGGCTCTTAACAACGAGGTCTTGAGAGCCGACAATGGAGCAGCGCCGGAATACAGAGGCGGGGGGAAACGGAAGATCCCTGAGAAAACCCGCTGACCAGCGGCATCCTCCGGAACGATTCCTACTTGCGAAAATCCCGTGAGTGACCCGGCCGGGGATTGAACCCGGTTCGCCTCGGCGGGAGGCGAGAAGCTTCAACGCGGTCCCGTGTACGACTGGAGTTCGCGGAATAACCGGTTGCTACGCTTATATTTTCTTTTTAAGTGTTTGGTGGTTTCGCACTAAGCCGTTGGTGTGGCGCAATTTTAATTTTGTTTTGAGGTTTAAAGAAAGGCAAGAAGCGAGCAGTCACAGAATGAAAAGGATCGGNCGGTATCCAGACAGGCGTGAAGAGTTTCCCCGGGTTGAGATCGCTGACGCAATGACGCACTCAACTTGCCAGGGCCTCGTCGCGATTCTACGCCACTGCCCACCAGCCATAGCTGTCTTCTTCTCTCAATCCTTCCTGTTCTTGTATCTCTAGTCTTCAGCTGGAGCGATCGTCGTGGCGGAGAAAGGGAGAGTTTCCCTGGGCGTGAAGCTGCATCACGTCAGTTCACGCATGCCAGGGCCTCGTCGCGATCCCAGTCCGGCCAATCAGACCCTTCCTACTGACATCACATGCACACACATACTACCTTTTTACTTAGACCGAGTCTCGTCAATCGGTTGGAGCAGGTTCCTTCCTTCTTCCATAATCACATTCCGGTTCCTTTGCTGTGGTCGTTTACCTGGAACAAACCCAAGTGCATGATCCAGGAAGTAGAGTTCGTTCGTCATATCCTGTTAATTTCCTGATAGAGGTAGAGTGGGTTCTAATCAGTTTCCAGACGGCGAGAAGAGTTTCCCTGGGTCGAGATCGCTGACGCAATGACGCACCCAACTTGCCAGGGCCTCGTCGCGATTCTTCGCCGTTTTCTGCTGTTTATTTTCCATTTCTGCCTTTATCATTGCATTTACCTTTGTTGTGCTTGGTTGTCTTCGTTCAGAATGCGTGAGTTACGCAGAGAGGCAGGAACATTTCAACTCCGGTCTTCCTTCTGTCGTGTGTTCTTGCTCGCCTCACGAACCCCCCGTGGTCCGCACGTGGTCGTCCGCGGCCATTAACACGTCCCGTAATTAATGCTCCGTCACATTAATCTCCTCAGGCGTACGTTTATTGGTGAGGGGTGGAGGGGGGGGGGAGTGTACGGGACAATAAAAGGGATATGAACGACCGGCCGTCCTTTCAACCCCTGATCGCCCTACGGCTTCCTCGCAGCCGTGAGAAAGGCTAAAAGGGATTTCAGCCTCGCGGCGATCAATCTGGGATGGTCGTGGAACAAGCTAGAATGCTCGCATGTCGACAGTGAAATCTCGAGGAGGCGTGTACAGTCCCCGCCAGATGTCTGGGCACACGAGTTACCTCGTGCTCGTTAGGTTGAATTCACACGTTCGCACACTGTTACAAATGTTGGGTTGAGAGATTCGGGTGGCTCTTAACAACGTCGTCTTGAGAGCCGGTGAGGGTGAAATGGAGAAGCGCCGGAATGNGGTTGAGAGATTCGGGTGGCTCTTAACAACGTCGTCTTGAGAGCCGGTGAGGGTGAAATGGAGAAGCGCCGGAATGCAAGGGCGGGGTAAACGGGAGATCGCCGATAAAACCCGCCGACCAGCGGCATCGTCCGTCAATACTCCCACATGCGGAATTCCAGGAGTGGCCCGGCTGGGGTTTGAACCCGGTTCGCCTTGTTGGGAGGCAAGCAGTCTATCCGCTCATCCACCGCGACCCCTTTGCTGTTAAAAAATAATCGCCCTTCATTTTCCGGGAAAGNGGTTGAGAGATTCGGGTGGCTCTTAACAACGTCGTCTTGAGAGCCGGTGAGGGTGAAATGGAGAAGCGCCGGAATGAAAGGGCGGGGTAAACGGGAGATCCCCGATAAAACCCGCCGACCAGCGGCATCGTCCGTCAATACTCCCACATGCGGAATTCCAGGAGTGGCCCGGCTGGGGTTTGAACCCGGTTCGCCTTGTTGGGAGGCAAGCAGTCTATCCGCTCATCCACCGCGACCCCTTTGCTGTTAAAAAATAATCGCCCTTCATTTTCCGGGAAAGTGCTGGTAAAAAGTTCTGCAGAAGTCTCCGTAAAATTATGGGACTCGTTGCTTTAAAAAAAACGGACTTTCCGTGGATTCATGGAATCTCTCTGTAAATTTGCTCAAGGTTTAAAAAAAGAGATAATGAAATATATGTATACAACTAATTATTTATATGTTTCGCTGTGAATAAAAATGGGAATTATACAAATTAAAATATTTCATACCTAAGCGAAATTTGAACCCGAATCAAAACTTCAGGAATTTATGCCTCTACCCATTAACCTGCAATCGTCTTCGGAAAACATGAGGTAAAACATTTGCTCTTCTACTGTAGTCATATAAGCAACTTTTTCAGTTTATATTAATGTTTGTGTATTTTAAGTGTTGCTAAATGCTACAGACTCCTGATGCTGCTTTCTGATCTTTGAAGAAGTAGATCTAAGTGACGTGGATATCCTAACTGCTGCAGAAACGATAATTTCCTGGTTACAGTGTAGAAATCAAGCTTCGTGTAAACTCGGCTTTGTTCGTTTCCGAAACCCGAATCTATGGGAAATACGGAAATTGTCCGTGTCATTGGGGATTGGTTTACCGCCAATTTACAATGCATTTCCGTGTATTTATTGTAATTTTTAACAGTGTATACAACGTCTAACATACACAGCAGGTTGTATCGACAAGCAATCAGGGCGCTTCTCGCCACTATAGTATTATCCGCGCCTGCGCTGTGAAAGTTGGGCCGCTCTCAACTTTCCGGCGGGCAGGCCATGCAGACAGCACCAGTATTACCCACAATTCAGAGCATGCTGGTCAAGGAGAGCAGAATGGCTACAATCCAACAGTCATATTGTATTTTGTTTTCTAGCTTGGTTATGTTTTTTAAAAAGAAAATTCCCGAAAGTTTCCCTTGACCCAACTAGCTATTGAACTTGCACAGACATAACGAATGAACAGTACTAACTCGTATCTGTGTCATAATATTGACTTTGCCAAATGTTGGACGGAATTAAAATTGTGACGTTGTTGTGAGTTCGTAGTTCCCTTGTCTTATCTGTACTGCAGTAAGGTCAACAGCTAATAGGGTGTTTGAATAATTTCGGAATTTAAGTTTTTAATGACATAAACTAGATAGAATAATCAAGAATGCAATACGGTGGGGGGTTGTTGCACTTGAACTGCGTTGTGAATTCCAGGTTTTTAAACGAAACTGTTAAACGTGCGCCTCGCGTGCTGATCTGTGATATCACCCCACTTCACACTCTGCCTGGCGATTACGTTCAAGACATCACTCACATTAGAAACGCCATTTCAAAGTACTCCAACATACGTAAAAATGGCTTTTTCTTAAACACTGTATCTCAAAATACTCGAGTCAGAGACGTATGTACGTAAGGAGCCCGCACTGAACATTCCTGCAGACTTCCTGCTAATAGAAAATACAGGGTCNCAGCAGGTTGTATCGACAAGCAATCAGGGCGCTTCTCGCCACTATAGTATTATCCGCGCCTGCGCTGTGAAAGTTGGGCCGCTCTCAACTTTCCGGCGGGCAGGCCATGCAGACAGCACCAGTATTACCCACAATTCAGAGCATGCTGGTCAAGGAGAGCAGAATGGCTACAATCCAACAGTCATATTGTATTTTGTTTTCTAGCTTGGTTATGTTTTTTAAAAAGAAAATTCCCGAAAGTTTCCCTTGACCCAACTAGCTATTGAACTTGCACAGACATAACGAATGAACAGTACTAACTCGTATCTGTGTCATAATATTGACTTTGCCAAATGTTGGACGGAATTAAAATTGTGACGTTGTTGTGAGTTCGTAGTTCCCTTGTCTTNCACAATATTGACTTTGCCAAATGTTGGACGGAATTAAAATTGTGACGTTGTTGTGAGTTCGTAGTTCCCTTGTCTTGTCTGTACTGCAGTAAGGTTAACAGCTGATAGGGTATGTGGTTTATTTCGGAATTTAAGTTTTTAATGACATAGACTAGATAGAAAAATCAAGAATGCAATACGGCGGGGTGATTATCCACTTGAACTGCGTTGTGAAATCCAAGTTTATAAATGAAACTGTTAAACGTGCGCTCCGCGTGCTGATATATGACATTAACCCACTTCACACTCTGCCTGGCGATTACGTTCAAGACATCACTCACATTAGAAACGCCATTTCAAAGTACTCCAACATACGTAAAAATGGCTTTTTTTTTAAACACTGTATCTCAAAATACTCGAGTCAGAGACGTATGTACGTAAGGAGCCCGCACTGAACATTCCTGCAGACTTCCTGCTAATAGAAAATACAGGGTCACCTCTAAAAGTCCCGTAGGTACACGCAGCTCGACCAGAACACAGCACGCCAGTTCAGATCCTCGCGCTCAGTGGCGATGGGGTTCTTGATGCGCGTGGCAATATCTCCCTTACCGCTCCTGAGCTTCTAGGCCTCAAATGCGGTAAACAGCTCCAGGTAGGTACGAACACCTTAAGAACACATTAAAAACTCCCTATAGTCTAGTCATGGTTACTTGCAACTTTTCTGAAGCCCAGCTAAAATTCTGCTGTCAGGATAATTCCTCCGTCTTACAAACAAAGCTTAATCAAATCTACAGGATGTATCAGTACAGCGGCTACAAACTTTGAGGAGAGATAGAGTACACCTAGACGATCGGAAATCACATAGCAATGCATGGTCGGAAACGTTTTCCTGGCGCGGTAGTGACGACACAAAACACAAGAAAGGAAGGACACGAGCAGGCTGAGAAAACGTGCCTTGATTTCTTTGTACAACAAAAATGCTGGGACGTCTTTGGCTGGTGTACGCGATAGATGTCGCTACGCAAACCGAAGCAACAGGTGACCCTGTTCGTGTCCTTCCTTTCTTGTGTTTTGTGTAGTCACTACCGCGCCAGGAAAGCGTTTCCGACCACGCATTGCTATGTGATTTCCGATCGTATAAGTGTACTCTATCTCTCCTGAAAGTTTGTAACCGCTGTACTGATACACCCTGTATAAAACTACACGGAAGGGACAGCGCACCGCATTCCTTTGCACTCTCTTTATTAATACTTTTCATAAGAACCACATCTTACCACGCATTACCTACACAACTGTTTTCTCCCTATTTTAATTGGTATTAATTGTAAATTAGATATTATAATTTACAAATAAAATATAATTAAAAGTTCAAGTTATCAAAACATAAGATACATTTATGCTAACAGAAGTATAAAATGTGAATGGACGATATGTGTAGGGTGGTCGCGTGAGAGCTTACATAATGCACGCCACCTCTAAGTCGGTCATCATAAGACACTGAGCGTTCGCATTCGTGGTCGCTGTTCAGCCCACGACATCGCAGAGCATGGAACAAGTCCTCGCGAGTGTGATCATGATGCCAGTTGTTTATCGTACCGATGATGTAGATCGCGAGTAAATTGATCAGAGGTCCCACCCAGTCACACCCACAAATTTATAGCGTGTTCAAATTGACTTGCACGAGTGACGTAGCTATAAATATATGTAGGTCATATTGAGTAAAATTTTAGGGAAGACTCAAGGCTAGACAAGTTGAAATATTCCCATTTCAGTAGACAGTAAAGAAACCGATGTCACCTAATGCAATTTCTTTTGAATCTAAAGGAAAATGTTTGGAGTTGAACACCAATATTCACTGGTACCTCGGACAAAGAGGAGATCTAGAGTTTTCAAGAAACCCAGCATATATATACATATATACATTCAACTGAGAAACTTTGTGCTGGTTTAATATACTTTCATCACCTTCTGCAAATGTCAACAACTGTCAATATTCATTACGGTGTAATTTGAATAATTCATCGATCCATGCGCATGCTCCAAAAGAAATACTTGCCACGGTATGTTGTCGAGGGAATGATGCTCAAGGTTCTACTGTAATGTACACACGAGAAAAATGTTACGTCCTTGTTCTGCGAGTACGACAAAAAATGTCTCAGATTCCAGTAATTTATTTATATATAATATGACATGACTTGTGGATTGTGATATGTTGCGGTAAAATAGTTTTATCTTTTGGTTGTAATTGTGATAATTTAAAGATATTATTATTTTGTTTAGTTCGAATGAGACTAATGGCAGGGTTCTCACAGCCAATAATGTCCGAAGCCGAACTGCAATTGACAGTCTTTAAGAGGTCTATGTACTAAAATGTTTTTGTGAAATTGTTGTTTGCTTGTATACGTGTACCCCATTGAATAAATGTCCTGGGAATACAACTTTTTGCCAGGAAATACAAAAACAATTATTTAATACCTATAATTTGCTTTTACCATACCAAGTGTAGTAAAGGTTTTTTTTTTTTTAAATTGTAAAAAAAAAAATTGCCTTTTTAGAGTTTGCTTGACATTGCTGAGCGACCTTTGTAGAAAATGTTCATTGACTTTGTTGATCCTTTCCCTTACTTTAAGCCAGGTAATAACATGTTGGTGGTGTGCATATATGTATTTACGTAATTTGTTTGACTCATTCCACTCCGCAAAGCAACTTCAGAGACATCGATCTCTGCATTAAAGAAATTCGTTTTCTATATTTCTGGAATTACTTCAGTTACTGTCTCAAACAATGGCCCACAGTTCGAGCTGACAGCAACGCCGCTATACTTGGATAATTACGTGGCAACTATCAGCATCGCCATTAAACTGGTATGCGCTGATTGCGCGTGAATTGTGCGTGGCGCATTCAAACTTGCATAGAAGGCGGAGAACGCACAAGTGGCGCAGCATTGGAACCCGCACGTTGGCTCTTGTCCTCCGCTCATCCGAAGAAAGCTGCTGCATTTTTCAGTGTGCGTGCTGTACAGGTTAGAATGTACAGTACACCTACTATGAATGTCTCGCTCGTTGTAATTTGGTATCGGCTGCTCGCAGTTATTTATGAACCTTTGAAAAAGGCACTACGTGCATCTCCAGATGTGTGCATATAGCATTCTCGAGTCTAACTTGCCCAGATGACAACTCGAATTTCGCATGTTTATATTTCCTTCTCTTTCCGCTCGTACGCGGTGCTGGAAGCAGTCTCTTCACTAACTGCAAGTTACGACGGCGACTAATTACCGTACTAACACCTTGCTAATTACCGTACTAACTCCTAGCCATTGTTTCAGCATCTAAACTATCGATTTATAAACGAGAGGTATTAAATTTAGACCTTCTCTTTTTCGTTTCTAAAAAAAAAAAAAAAATTTTAAATTGTTTTACATACTCGATAAAATTATTTCAGTTTGTGCAAGAAATATTAGTATTTTGTACCAATTAAGTGGCTGTTTCAAAAATTATTAATAATATCGACGACTTCTAAAATGTGTATAGACGAAGATAATAGGAGTATTTAAATTAATAGTTCACTGCAGATGCAATATTTTGTTTCTAGCAAACTTTTGTGGAATAAATTTTACAAATTAGTTATGTTGACTGCTTTTATAACGAGTAATTTAATCCCTGCCTCTTTATTCGCCGCTATTTTTGTTTAAAAATGTCTTCTGCGTTAAACATAGCGATAGGGGGAAGGAACGTTGATTAAGTTATGGAAATANCTATTTTTGTTTAAAAATGTCTTCTGCGTTAAACATAGCGATAGGGGGAAGGAACGTTGATTAAGTTATGGAAATATAAAAAAACTAACTGTTTCAAAGTATTGTGTTTAGGGTGTTCGTTTAAAAATTATTTAAATGCATGGACTCAGGTTGAGATAATTCGTTCCATTGTTTCAGAGGGAGTAAGTAATCTGATGAGGAAAATGCCGTCTCTAAGTTCGCGGGAGCTCTGTGTCGTGCAGTATTTACCAACAGAAAATTAATGAGAATATAAAAGCACTTGTAAGGTAATAGAAATTACGCAATAACCTCCGGGTCTACTTTACCAACAAGAATGCAAACAAAATTTCAAACATTATGAAAAAAAAAATCACAAAAAAACTTTATACCCTGCAGACATTACGTGGAAAACGTAAATAAAGATAATTGCAAAAAAATGTATTCTCTCGTCTTCCTATAATGCCGTGCTTTGAAATTGCCAGCATTCCACTGCGTTAAAGAATAAAGTTTATTTGGTCGACCTTGCAGGTTATGTGACCTGACTGATAGAGGTTCGTACTTCGTCAACATACATTGGAGAACTAAGGGTAACAGTGTTAAAGGATATTTCGGGCACCAAATTACCTGTGAACAATTGTAATTAGATATTAGCGCAGACAGATCTGCCAGATTAGGTTTACAGATATGGAATTTTTTTTTCTCTTTGCCTTTTTTCAAGTCAACTTTAGTCTATTCGCGGTTTCTTCACACTTTTTGGATCAAACCTTTGAAAAATCCCTCCATGTACGACGTGTTTGGTTGTTTCCAAAATATGCCGCGTATCACAAACATTTTATTCTTGTCTTAAAATAAAAGTATTTTGTTATTGGTTAAAATATTTTTTTCAATTATATTTTACCGTAAGATTGTAGTATTTCATTTATAATTGATATTAATAAAACCACAGGGAAAATAACTGTATTGGTAATGCCTAGTAATAAATAGTCCTTATGCAAAATATAATTGAACTAAGTGAGCACGAATTCGGTGCGTTGTCCCTTTTGGAGTNTAGTAATAAATAGTCCTTATGCAAAATATAATTGAACTAAGTGAGCACGAATTCGGTGCGTTGTCCCTTTTGGAGTAATTTTTTTTAGACTTGGTTAAGCTTTGTTCGCATGAGGTGGAGTAATATCTTGGAAGTATAACTTTAGCAAGACTTCAGAAAAGTTTAAAGTAACATGAATGTACTATGTATGTTATCACGACCCACTGCTATAAAATAAATTTTTAATCAGTGACACCACGTCCTAAAATAGTGTGGTGGAAAGAATTACTCCGTATGAGAGAAATTTGACTGTGGACAAGACCTCACTGAATAATTTCTGATTATCTGAGTGGCTGAATTTCGCATACCTCATAATGATTCTAGCTTAACTTCGCAATTTCAAAGGCAGTGCTTTCCATTCTACCAAAATCCACTTATTCGCTAATCAGTGTCAGTTTAACTGAAATTTCAGTGAGTATCATTCCAGTTTGCAAACAACTTTGTGCAGAAATATAAACACGTGTATCTACAATCTACAGCTGAACCAGTGATTACAGTTAGTGAAGTGTTTAGCAAACATATAGCCTAAGTCTTCTACAGACAGACCAACAGTAAGTGCAATGAACTGAAAACCAGGGCTTCACAGAAGTGAAATTCGCCATACAGTGGCCATATGGGGCATGTGACTGAGAACGGACATTCGTATAAAGTATTTCTAGTAATGGAAAACTATTTTAGGCAGAATTTCGTATGCGAAACTTAAGGTAACGCTATTTCTTCGTACAAAATTTCAAAATAATCCAATTCACAAATTCAATTCACGATCTAACCTTTAGCATAGCCAATTCTAATTCGAAAAGCTTTATTGGAAGCAAAATAGCTAGATGAAATAAATATATTAATTTATTATATACTGATATTTTAATATTAAAAAAGAAATCGTAGCAAAGTTTTTTTCAGAAAACAATTTATCGTATCTTGCAGGGGCGGAATCTTAAAAACAATAAACAACTAAATTTTTTATACGCTGGAACCACGAACGTATAATGAAGTATATATGCGTGTATACTTATTACTTTCACCCCTCAATACTCTTTCACGAANCTGGAACCACGAACGTATAATGAAGTATATATGCGTGTATACTTATTACTTTCACCCCTCAATACTCTTTCACGAATTTTTTTAAGGAATTAGGAGTACAATTTATAAAAAAAATATCACGTTCTGTTGTTACGTGATTGTCGAAATCGATATGTATCAATTTATTCGCATTTTGTTCACAACGATGAAATTTCACTCACCACGGTGGGCAGAATGTTAAAGAACAAAATTTTGTAATACCGATCTCAGTTCATAAAGCTGTAAGTAATGTTTTCAGTAGATTTTACTTGTATTTGTTACAAACATNGTTGTAATACCGATCTCAGTTCATAAAGCTGTAAGTAATGTTTTCAGTAGATTTTACTTGTATTTGTTACAAACATGCATACCAGAATCATGAGCGCATTTTTTTTTTGCGCCAGGCAAATACAAAATAAACCAACTACTGTAATGACACAAGAAGCAAGAGGTTAGAAAATTTTCTTTAGCCAAAGTTTCCGCAGATGTAAATAAAAAATACAAAGAAAAATTATAGTTCACTATTTTAAAACATATGAAATCATATCTTATCACTAGAGACCTGTGAAATTCGCGGATTCATCTCGGGACAAGCTAGAATTCAAAACACGTGTGTTTATACACAATGTCCCACAAGAGTCCATGCATAGGAAAAAACGCAGGTGTCTTTTGTTGCAAGTAAAATGCCGTTGTTACGTCAAGACCACATCGAGATAATTCTCCTGAGTGACGCCCGACATCTTGCGAGATGTTCGGCAAAGCTGGCGCGATTCCGTTTATCTGTGTCTGCAAATTAATGGCCAGCATATTGAGATGTTTGAATTACTAACATCTCGCAAGATGTCAGGCGTCACTCAGGAGAATTATTTCGATGCGGTCTTGACGTGACGACAGCATTTTACCTGCAACAAAAGACACGCGTGTTTTTCCTATGCATGGAGACTTTTGGGACATACTGTATAGCTTTAGCCATTGGTCCACATGGTGTTCGATGCCTCCTGAAGAACGCTGGCCCAATCGTCGCCTTCCACTGTGACAGCAGACAACCAATACGCATTTGATATCGGCAAGTTTGTNGAAGAACGCTGGCCCAATCGTCGCCTTCCACTGTGACAGCAGACAACCAATACGCATTTGATATCGGCAAGTTTGTGCACACAACTGTGCAGTCTAACCTAAAGATCATTAAACTCGCGAATTCTTCAGGTATCTGCTTATCAGTCTGTTTATTCGTAAAGTATCCCTTGACATTGTTTCGCAAGAATTGTTTCATATTTACAAAGGGGTTTATGTAAAAACGAAGTTTTTTTTTAAATTTTAATACTGCAAAATATAATTTGCTCGAATCTTAATGTTCGCACTAACGCCATCTCCGCTCGTCTCGTCGCTGGCGTCACACACATGGCGTTTAGGGCCGTACAGGGCTCTAGATTCGCCAACTCGGAGGTACGCCGTGTCTTATACAGATCAGCCGACCCTATCCAGAAACTTCTTCGCGCTGAGGAAGGCAAGGGCGATTGACGGAACATTCTTGCAACGATAACCCAAAAAATTCAACTCGCCAAAGACAGGAGGCGGCACGAGTCCCGGTAGGCTTATTGCGGCATACATTCATGTGATTCGGTGGCCCTTTTGTAATTGTGCGCTCTTCTCCGGTTCCCTGTGATATCTCTACGCCCTTGAGGGGGGACGGGGGGGGGCAAGGGAAAGGATGCGAAGCTGCTGCATGTAACAATATTACAGTGCATTCGCGGTTATATCCTACTTTTATGAAACCCTGCTTAAGTTACACTTCCACGATATTCCGCCGCCTCATGCAAACAAAGCTTAACCGAGTCTAGATAATTACGCCATAGGAACAGCGCATCGTATTCCTGCGCACTCAGTGTTATAATATTTTGTACAAGAACTATTTCTTACTGTGCATTACCAATAGACCTGTTTTCTCCCTGTTTTTATTCATATTAATTATAATAAAATATAATTTACACATAAAATGTAAGTAAAAGTTCAATTTAATAAAACATAAGTTGTTTTCGTGTTAACACAAGTATAAAACGCTTGTGATAATTTGAGAGAACAAGCAAGTATGTCGTACACAGGGTGAGTTTTCAAAGGTTTGATTAAAAAATTGCTAAGAAACCGCGAATATATCATATATCATGTTTCACTTGAGTTGTTTGAACACTTTACTCCTCCTAATTTTCAAGTTTCCCAATAACTTCAACTTACTTTGCAGGATAAACAAAAGCAGTATCTGTACTTAAAGGTGTTCCAAATTAAGTAGCCTGTACCGGAAGTGTCGTACCTGAAAATGACTGTGGAACACTCGTACTAGGCCTTTTTTCCACTTGACAAAAATGCACACTAGATATATAAATATAAAGATTTATTCGTAAGCAGACACCGCTCAAACATATATTGGACCGTTTTTTAAATGGCCACTATGTACGGCTAACACACTGCGCTCTGCTGGAGGTCCTGGGCAGAGAGCACCCTTAATAAACGCGCTGTTAGCTAAGAACCCCCCCGCTTATTAGAACTGAAATTGCGTGTTCTCACGTCCTGCTGAAATAAATTATTTCCCTCTGTGCCACTGCTAACACACGCATGGTTAACTGTGCACCTTTCAAAACATCTTTGAAATCAACCTTTGAATAATGTCTCTGCCCCTAACTGCATGCATATTAATGGCCACACTGACAGGCATGCGCCCAGTAAAGTTGGTAACGACGGGGGGAAAGTAGTTCCATGCCTTAACGCCTGAATTAAAAGTATTATATTAACATCTGTAAACACACTAATTATTTATTTATTTTATTTTCTTAATGCATATAAGTGCAAGACTCAGTAAATTAGTAAAATATTGACGTTTGTAATAATTCGACAGTTTCAATTTACCGACGGATGAATGAAGTGATCTGGCCTGTGGCAATGTCAATTGTGCATATGGTGGAAGAATACACAAATGAGCACACAAGCAGATCTTAAGCAGGGCTTTCAAAATTGCGAATTTTACTGTAAAGAGCCTGTTCGCCCCCGGGTCACAATTCGCGTCGGCGTGCTGCCAAGCAGTTAGCTTCGGGACAATCCTACACGTCACTCGTGTAAGCACTCTCGGTGCTGAATCAGCTGTTTGGACTGCTTCTCCAGCTGGCAATTCCCTCGCAGGTTTCCTAGAGAGAGAGAGTGAGAGAGAGAAGGGAGCCGGCATAACTTTGGAATGAGGCCGACAAAAGCGCCTGGCACCTCTGTGCATCATCAATAATTGCGACACTCGCGGACCCCCCCAAGTGCTTGCTCCCTACCGCCAATTCCATTGATCGCGCGTCCACAGCAGCAGGACCAATCAATGCCGCGGNACCCCCAAGTGCTTGCTCCCTACCGCCAATTCCATTGATCGCGCGTCCACAGCAGCAGGACCAATCAATGCCGCGGAAATGCAGGAGGTGTTGGGGAAAGGGGATGGGGGGTTGGAGACCGGCCCACCCTCCCTCCCAACCGACCGTTTGGAAGTCGTCAGCTCGTCCATGGATGAGGGCGAAAAAAATCGTACAGTTATTGGAGATGCACGGATGATCAAAAAGCCGGTAGACTGACGACGGCGCGCTCGGTTTGAAGCGGTCGCACACCTGGCGCTTGAAATGAGTTTTCTGACGAGACTACACTTATTTACATAAAAATTGATCACCCTGAATGTCCCATCGTAGGGGTAGGTAAGTGCATGCATGCACAGGACATGGCAGTATTTATGCAGTATGGTTTCACTGACAAAGACAAAAGTTGTAGAAAATTTGAATAAACACAAAAAGGTAAACCTCTATTCTTATCTCTAACTGGTGCACATTTCAACGCCTTACAATATCATACATTATTTTATCACTATTTGCCTCTGTTAACTACCAAATAACTTTATATTTCTCTTCAAAAATCTAATAGTGTACATTAACAGAGCCATGTTTGATATTTTTTCTATATACAATATCTTTAAAATATTGATAACGTACACATACTATTCATTATTTACATATTTGTCCTGATAAAACTGACTTTATGCAACACAATTGGAAGCTAAAACTACTTCACATCAATCACGTCGGGGTATGACAATGACAACAATACTGTGTGGACACCTTCGTTGTACTAGCTTGAATCGTTAATGGTGATATATTTTTTTTTTGCATATGAGTGTACTAAACGGGCTCCCAATAGGTTTACAAGCGAAAGAAAAGTTACACTCCAGGCGATGACGGAATAGTAATTTCAAGACATTCCGCACACTGGAAACATTATTTCCACGCCCTCCCTTCCTACATAGTTATAACGCGGCTTTTTCATGCGATTGCATCTCAAAATATACGAACCGGATACAGGCAAAACTACGGTAGAGGCATGCAGTGGAACTTGCTACAGAGTCGCGTCCAATAAAATTATAGGGTCGCCGCTTAAAGTCATGTTCAAGGAAGTCGGCGACGGAAAGACTGCACGCTAGTTGAGCGTCTTCCGCGTAGAGGCTCTATAGCTTTGCAAACGCCGGTCGACGTCGACCGTTGCGCTTCATCACACAAACACACCCCTCACTAGGCGACCGCCTTCATCAGTAGATCGAGAGGGGCGGTGGGAGGGATAAGAACAGCGGTCCGGGTAACGCGTATCGGGACAAACATCTATCTGCCTGCCTGACTTGCATCACCGGTGTAATGGGCGGATGAGTCGCCTGCGAGATAGCGCTGCGATGTAGGCCGTCGTGTTCGCCAGACCCCACGGTTATTACTAGGAACAGGAAAATTCGGCGAATAGATCTGGGTGGAGTGTAAAAATGTAAAATTAACATTGCCATAGGCCTCATCAGCATGCGTCGGTCAAGTGAAACGTTCTTACACCTATACGCATTTAAAAAAAATTGAAGTAAAATTTACTATATCAGTATTTACTAATGTTTACCTAATATGCCGGACGATGCCGCTGGTTGGCGGGTTTCCTCGGGGATCTCCCATTTCCCCCGTCTTTGAATTCCGGCGCTGCTCCACACTCACCTCGCTTCACCTTGATCGGCTCTCAATACCTCGCTGTTCAGAGCCCGCCCAAGTCTCTTCACTCACTCACTCGGCACGATAACAAAACCCGGGGATCGGTCTGCCCCTGTCTTAGTGGGTGATCGCATGTGGTCACGATAGTTGCGACACGGGACAACACGCCTTCACATCTACTGTCACTGGACAATCCCACGACGCGGGTCGGTGTTGTGTGACTGGCTCTCTTTGAGTAGTTGTTCAAACAGTCCTCAGCCGAAGACGTAGTGGGACTTTGCTTCCGGAGCCGCGTGCATACACCAGCACGGGTTGAACCTCTCGTTTGCCATTCACATTGCTTCAAGGAGCCTCTCAACATGTCGTGGATCTCATTGTAAGCAGCTGTGTCTATTTTAAGTATCAAAAATATATTAAATATATCAACACAAATATTTTTTTTTTTTTCAGAACAGAAATGAGAGTCGATATTTTGTTGCCATTTCAAAAATTTGGTTATTGAAACACAAATGTTATCGACGAAAAGTGTCAAAAGTCAGCACAAATCGCTGTACTAAGTATGTTGTGTAAAACAGTGTTTGAAACTGTAGCGACAATGGCGCGTGTTTTCTGAGCAGATTGCTGGAACAAAACCTTATTGTCGCCGCTTAGAAAACAGAAGAAACACGGAGTTTGTTTATGCTAGTTTCCATCGCCGTCACGACGCTTCCTTGCAACCGGACAAAACCTTGGGCCGTTAAGATTTTCTTTTTACTAGGGAGCACTCAAAATTTTCACGTTGCTTCAGTTTTCTAATTAAGGCAGAAAACAATGTTTTTTTTAAATTTTTTATTTCTAATGTTAGGCGTGTTCATAAAACTAAAATTATTTTCTACGCTTTGCACTGTGATATGAAATAATAGTGGCAAAAATGTACGTGAATGGCAATAAATTATTTCTGGAAAACAAATGAAATTAACCACATTTATATTTAAAAATAAAGAATAAGCAAGCTACAGGAGAGCAAGTAGGAATTAATTAATAAGATTTTTGTGTTTTTGTTAAGTCTATAAATCTTAATTCACCCGCAATTTTCAGGGTGTTGAAAACTTTACAAAAAACTTTTTTGTAGAAGTGTGGTTCAGCCAAAGATTGTTTGGTTTGAAAGCGTAACCGTGAGAGGTGGCGGAGGCACAACAAAACTAATTTCACGTGTAATAAATACCCTGTCCTTAATCCTGCCTAATGTGGGACTGGCCGAGATAATGCACTAAAACATTTTCTATNTATCCTTAATCCTGCCTAATGTGGGACTGGCCGAGATAATGCACTAAAACATTTTCTATGAAATCGTTTTTTTTTTGCGTGAATACTCGTATCTCGGTAAATAAATTTCCTGTAAATACGACCTTTTGCCAGAAAATGTAAAAATCTATTGCATATGCCAGCATTTTTTTTTTTTTTACTTTTATCATATTAAGGCTTTCGCTACCAGGAGATTGAACTGCGTTGCGAATTGTTTGAANTTGTTTGGTTTGAAAGCGTAACCGTGAGAGGTGGCGGAGGCACAACAAAACTAATTTCACGTGTAATAAATACCCTGTCCTTAATCCTGCCTAATGTGGGACTGGCCGAGATAATGCACTAAAACATTTTCTATGAAATCGTTTTTTTGTTTGCGTGAATACTCGTATCTCGGTAAATAAATTTCCTGTAAATACGACCTTTTGCCAGAAAATGTAAAAATCTATTGCATATGCCAGCATTTTTTTTTTTTTTTTTTACTTTTATCATATTAAGGCTTTCGCTACCAGGAGATTGAACTGCGTTGCGAATTGTTTGAANATTTTTTTTTTTTTTACTTTTATCATATTAAGGCTTTCGCTACCAGGAGATTGAACTGCGTTGCGAATTGTTTGAAATACAAGTTTTTCTATGGAAGTATATTAAACGTGCGTCCAATATGCTGATCTACGAAAGGAACACACACTTCAGACGAGGGCTGTTGAGTATTTTCAAAATGTCACGCACGTTAGGAACTCCAAAACGGCTAGAAACGCCTTTTTCAAAACGCTGCATCTCAAAATATACGCGTCAAATATATGCCAAACTATCCAAGGGCCCTGCACTGATCCTTCCTACAGACTTTTCACTAAAATTATAGAGTCACCACTGAAAGTCCCATAATTAGACGCAGTGCGGCGAGAACACTGCACGCCAGTTCAGAGCCTTGCGCTTAGCGGCGTTTGGGCCTTTGACGCAAGTGGGAGTGTCGCCCTTATCGCCCCCGTGCTTTTCGGCCTCAAACGCAGAAAAAAAACTCCAGGTAGACGGGAGCCTTAAGTGTATTCATAGAGAAAAAAAATTCTTTAAAGTGGTCAAATATCGCATTTTGAAAGCTTGCCTATNGGGAGCCTTAAGTGTATTCATAGAGAAAAAAAATTCTTTAAAGTGGTCAAATATCGCATTTTGAAAGCTTGCCTATAGAAAACTACGACTATACGGGGCTTTCATGGCGTGTAATAAAGTGCCAGTGTTAGAGATGTGAGTTGCAGAGTACAGCATCAGGACGGGGACACTGCGCGTAGGAGCTTGTGCGCGTTATTTCCTCATTTCGATGTCACGGTGCGTGTGCGGAACGTGCGTCAGGTGCGTGCAGTTTCACGNACTTGTGCGCGTTATTTCCTCATTTCGATGTCACGGTGCGTGTGCGGAACGTGCGTCAGGTGCGTGCAGTTTCACGCACGTCGCTGCTACATTATTCACGTGCGCACTGCGCATCACGCCTGCCTCGACACGTCACTGTGCTACCGTGGTGCGGTTTAGCCTTGGTGGGCGGGAGGGGAGAGACAGGTCCCCCGTGGCCGACGTGTCCGATCTCACTGCTCCAGCCAGCAGCATCCCCGTCAGGTTCGCTCTCTCGTCCTTCCTCTCCACCCTTTCTCCCATCGTCACGTTGGTTCGACTGCTCGACTTCTCACCTAGGCGAACCGGGTTTGATTCCCGGCGGGGTCGCTTCCAAATTTTCGCATGTGGGAATCGCGCCCGTCGAAGCCACTCGGGATCTCCCGTCATTCCGGCGCTGCTCCATTCTCACCTCGCTTCACCCTCGCCACCTCTCAAGACTTCGACTTCAAGAATAGTCTAAATCCCTACACTTACTCGCCGACTCCTATTCTCGTTTATAACGGATATCGTGGCATATTTAAAATTACGTTTTTTAAGCATAAATTTAGGAGGTTATGTCGAGCTGTTAAGCAAGTAACGGCTGTAACCACAACCTCCTGGTANCGTTTTTTAAGCATAAATTTAGGAGGTTATGTCGAGCTGTTAAGCAAGTAACGGCTGTAACCACAACCTCCTGGTAACAGTAATCGCCACTCCAATTGTATATCGGTCCAATGGGTAATAAGTAGGGATCTGCAAATTCGTGTTATTTTGTGGGTGCTGACTAAACCCTAAAACGTTACATGCTCGTTTCACGTCTGCCATTGGCCTACAATTTGTGAGGCAAGTCGCAGAGGCGCTTTCAGCCAATACTAAAGACTCATCGGTTTGAATATCCAATCTCCGGTAAAACTTTCACGCAGGTGAATTACGCCCTTACAGTTGCCAGTAGCTAATGAAAACATTAATTATGCTCAAGTAGGTGTAGGGCAGTGAAGTGTCGTGTATTACTTAGTAATAACGCGAATTTTGCAAGNCTTATAGTTGCCAGTAGCTAATGAGAACATTAATTATGCTCAAGTAGGTGTAGGGCAGTGAAGTGTCGTGTATTACTTAGTAATAACGCGAATTTTGCAAGTCTCCTATAATTACGTTTTGATGAGAGGCCACCCGTATTGGTTGGAGTGGAGAGTGGAGAGACTTGGGTTGCTCTTAACATCGGGGTCTTGAGAGCCGATGAGGTGAAGTGAGGTGAGTATGAAGCAGCGCTGGAATGAAAGGGCAGGAGAAACGGGAGATCCCCGAGAAAACCCGCCTACCAGCGGCGTCATCCGGCGCGATTTCCACTTGCGAAAATCCGGAGTGAACCAGCCGGAGATTGCACACGGTTCTCCTTGGTGGGAGGTGAGCAGTCTAACCACTCAGCTGCCGTGGCCACTCCCTATGGTTGGACTTGGAACTTAAACGTTGCAGTCAAATGCAAGTTGTGTCTGGCGAATGTTAAACTAAATAAACTCAAAGCCGTAGTAACAGCACAGGGACGTTGTAGCGCGGCGATATGAATTCTCTGACGGTAATTACGAAAGGTCCCATTAACCTTAATATGGTCTTAGTGTTTGAAACACAGGTGCAAGGGGTCGTTTTGAGTGGCATTGACACTCTTCTACGCGCAATATTCGTACCGGTAAGAATTAATTCGTGTTGTCTTGCAGTTACTGACCTCAAGAATTTGGAGGATCTGATTTCATTTCAATTATATTTGTTTTCCTCCACAATTTTATTGCAGAATTTTTTTTTTTTTTTTTTTTTTTAACGATTTTGGCAAATGCAGGGCATAGTTCTGTTATTGAAATCGGCTATATTCAGCTGCTATTACTGTTATCGCACCTATAATCGATATTCAGCTGAATTCCAAACCCGGAACTCTTGCATCATGAGCTATTGTCCCAGTCAGTTATGTTAGTGGATATCGGCAAGTAATAAAATAAGAAAAAAATGCTGTGTAAATAGTTTGAATAGTTATAAAACCATGACAACGTTAAAAGTACCGTCATAGGAAATGGCCCAGTGATTGATTACGTTACATATTATTATCGTTCCGCAAAGTTCCAAATTGAAGGAAACTCTGTCTGCTGAAAATAACGTTAAACAAGGTGAAAATGTACAGCTAAATTTTAACCTTATGAGATGATTCTACCGTATTTGTGGTTCACTTGAAATTGGGGTGTTATAGCAAGTTTGGGAAGGGGATCGATGAAATACATAACATGGATACAAGAGTTCCTATTCCGACATAACTGATGTCTGATCATTTCTCCCCAGATTAACTTTGCTGAGAGAGAGAGAGAGAAGAAAGTAGGTCATATAATCACAACTAAGTGCGTACAATTATACAGTATAGCGAGCAGTAGTTTCATAATACTGTTATTTTGTTGCGTTTATGAAAATAAAAATAATATTCACATGCATCTGTGCGCATAAGTTTGTCATTAATTCAGTGTAATGTTTGAGGACTTTGAAGAAAAAAACACGTTCTAAATAATTGCATTAGTTTTTTCCTTCGAAGGATATCAAAACCGATCAGTAATATCTCCCTATTTACAGACAAATGTTACGTATTAAAGCCACGAACTCGAGGATGCGTGTTAGTTACATTACGGCAGGAGCAGACTCGCTCGGTGCCGGGTGTATGTACAAAGTGGGATATTTCACTCCAGCGACCACGAACGCCAACGTGATTTACTGCAGTTGTCCGCGTGGGGTTATCTCGTCCGCCTGTCTAAACACATGTTATCACAGAGAACACTTGCCATCACGTTATCAGCACGTAACGTATAGTTTCCATCACATTATATCTATGATCAGTAGTGCACATAACGAGAACATCTGGTGACACGCGAAACTGATAAAAAAAAAAAATTAATACCCTCTTGAACATGACATGAAATATGACAGACGTATACGTAAGCAGTTTATATATTACATTTAATATTATTTCCATCATTTTCATATGTGACATTTTTGTCGCGTACTACACAGTGATTCAAAGCGCTGAACCATTAAAAAGCACATGAACCATTAAAATGCGAAATACACTGTTGTTCTTGTTAACTTGCACTGCAGAATTTTCGTCGTTCTGGTGAGTGCTGCCATTTTTTTAAAATATGAATCAGTGGATTTTCGTCACACAGCGTAACACCACAGGAGCCAAACGTTGATTATGTTTCGTAACCATTTACTACGTACCGTCATCTCTTGGAGGGCGCTATAGTGCTCTTAGCCGTACTCTGTGGGTGTCACCAAGTTTTTTTTCATAGGGTAGGGTAGTTGTTATAGGAAACAATAAGCTTCTTTCAGACTAGTGCGAGATTCACAGCTGGGTTTTATGCAAAATAAATACAACAAACATTCGTGATTTGCCATATGAATAACCCTAAACATTATGAAATTACAATATTACATCATGATTTTAAATACAAATACGCAAACATTTATCAAACTTAAATTATGGGGAAAACGCGGAGAACTCAATTACTACTTCAAGCAAGCAAGAACTTGAATTTTGGAGTTTCATCGCTACTAAGCAATTTATTTACAAAAACAACGTGCTATTTCACTTAAGTCTGTATGCCACGATAGAAGATTTCTTGGACGATTCCATGCAAGCCTGTATGGTCGCTTGTATGGGTTGACAACTCCCAGAGCTGTGGTTTTGGAGGAAGGTGATTGACACTGTTGTCTAAAGGACCAATTTACTACTGAAGTAAACACAGGGCGATTGGAGTTCACAAAAAAACAATCTAGTTTTATTATTGCTTTAAAACAAGTTAATTGACACACAAGTTCTCGAGACAACTCCCTCCCTTTCCTGTACGTAGATTACGTATAGTTCGCGTC
>NQII01006998.1:22863-77788 GCA_002778355.1 Clitarchus hookeri | reverse complement strand
ATTTTCTGTGATTCCTCCACCCTTTAACCCTCCTTCACCACGTCGCCACTTTGATATTCCGTCTCGGGACGTTGGAGTTTGTCGCTGGACCCAGGAATATTCCCCGCGCTCCTGAGGGAGGAAGGGATTCATTAGCCGCCGGGATAAAGCGAACTGCCCGCAGTATGTTCGCGCTTTCTGAAGCAGACCTTAGGGGAATCTCCACGTGTGTGACATGTTTGCTTGGCTCCTAAATGTATCGTGCATCACAAGTGTTATATTTCTGATAACATCACAAGATCGTGTTTTTGGTTAAATTCAACTTTTACTCGTAGTTTATCAATTAACTGCCACATTTCTAACAAACACAGAGAGAAAGCAGGCTTGTTGGTAATGCCTAGTAAGAAGCTGTTCTCGTGCAAAGTATTATTTGACTGAGTGCGCGCAAATGCTGTGCGTTGTCCCTTTGGCGTAAACTTCTAGAGTCAAACTTCGCTCGCATGAGGCGGAGTAATAGTCCGACAGTAGAGCTTCAGCAGGGCTTTTGAAAAGTTGGAGGCGACCGTGCATTGCCTGCATAGGCCCTTGGTGGTTAGTTGAGTACTTTTGAAATCAACTTTTCATAAATGTCACTGCCCTTACCTGCGCAGAGTTTGGTGGGCACGCTGAATGGCATGCGCTCAGTAAAGTTAGCAACGATGGAGGGAAAGTAGTTCAGTGTTTCAGTGTTGAATTAAAGTTGTAGGCTAAACATTTGTCAATACTGAAAACACTTCTTTCGCTCTCTGTTTTTGTAATGCATTTAAGTGCAAGAACCTGCAAATGTGTAAATAATGTACTTTTCTGATTATATCACAGTTTCATTCGGCCGACGCGTGAATGAAGTTACCAATCCCATGTTGAATTTACATATGGTAAAATAATACACTGTCGTTAGGTGGGAGTACCAGGAGGAAACCCATCCACCTAATGGCAGTGACTAATGCCTCTTCCTCCGTCCGTGACATTAATATACATTTAATGGATTCTTAAGACTTTGCGCAGATACCAAATGTGTTGGGAAATCAAGTGAAAGAAACCATCCCATAGGAACAAATGACAAATAAAATTTGTCTAGTTGTGAGAAATGAAAGAACGAATTTTTGTAGGTAATTATAATTACGGGCTAAAAAAAAAATTTTCTTCAAATTACCCTAAAAATGTAGCCATACAAAAGTATAACAAATTATAAAAGTATGAAAACAATTAAAATAATTAAGGACTACAATGCACAAACTTGATGATTCTAGGCTTAAGTTTTCTCTACTAGTATTTTCTCTACCTACTATTAAAGAGCATGGTTTCTACTCATCTGTCTCCTGTAGCATTTTCTGAATATTCTGATAATGCATGCAACAATTTGTTAATTCTTTCCTGTCGAAGGGGCTTTTGCGGTGCCTATGCCGGTTTTTCCCTTTCTCTTCTTAGTACAGTAGTTTAGCTATAACTACACTTAGGGAGGTTGTCATGGCCTCAATGGCGGCCATGGCAGCCTAATCCCTCTCTGCCTTGATGCACGTCTCCTTGCATGATTTCCCTTCCTTGTAGGAGTATGGGGCTTAGCCCCGAGACGCACTTAACTCCCGTCCCTACTGCGGGCTCACATAATCCTTAGTTTTAGAGTAGGTTGGGAAAAAAATTAAAATTGTCGCTTACCGCCGAGCGTCAAACAGGGGCCATCGACAGGTAGGCGTATGTTGACTCACACCATTGCCGATACCCCGGGTAGGACGCCAAACTCCGCAACGCTGCAGGCGAAGATTATTGTGTGGTGTTTAAGGCACACCGTCACAACAAAATATGCATAAAACTGTATATTAAGCATGGCTATCAAAAGTGCTCCGTTTACCGTGAATACCGTGAGCAGTCTTCAGGGTCGTCGAGGGTCGTGATATAGATACACACACACAAACATATATATATATATACATACATATAATGTTCCTGAACTCAGTACAGAAACTCCACCAGGATGTTCCCCATGAAAAATAATTAGACAATCTTAACAACCTACTATGTCCGGAAACTACTCCGAAGGTTAGAAAACGCGATCGAAAGTAAGAAATAAATAACATGTTCCGCCAAATAAAATGTGCATTGCCTTCAACGTTCCAATATATTGTTATTTTAAATAAATCATGAAATCTTACTTGCATCCTATCACCGTTACACCTCGAATAACTACAGAAATCTAGTTATTAATCATCATATCCGGCCTAGTCACCCGTTACGCGTTAACAAAATCTTTCCGCGGTTATAACTTTTGCGTTTTTTTTTCTTAAGAGATCATTTAAATTGTAAAAGGTTTCAATTCTATACGTTACTAAGCCAAGTTGCTTGACATTAAACGATTTGAAAACTGATGTAATTTAATTTTTGCATCACTTCCATTACAAAATAATCAACCGTAAAATCTAAACTGAATACAGCAATGCCAAGGAATTTCCTTTTGCCCTATGTCTCGCTTCCTTTGTGTGTCTTCTCACGTCGTTAGGGATCACGTTCTACGCTTTGATAACCACCCCAGCGCCCTAGGGCCTGTTATTTTTTCGACCCTCATCAAGTATCAATTTCAGCACCCCTCCATTACAAGACGACAGGGCTATTACAGGGTTAACGATGCAGACACGATCGTCTGCCGTCGTATTATTACATATCCCTGCGTGCTTGACTTTTCATCAAGTTGTTTATCTTGGAGAGGAGCCGAGTAATTTCTCGTTATAAACACTAGGCGTTCACTTTTCTCCACTCGAAGATTGTTCAGATGTGCCGGCAATCTTGGGATTTCGGCTGCCTTCGTTATCGTGACAGATATCGCGGCCTCGTTGCGTTTAAACGTAACGGTTCCCTTCGCGCACTCTNACCATTTTTTTTTGTCTTTCGTTGAATTCAGTGTCTGATCATGATTATTACATCAGAGAACTAGAAGATGAACTGAACTTTGAAATCGGGCTTTTTTTGTGTCTACGCTTTTTTCCTTGTAACAGTTTTTACTGCGGCAATCTACACGTTGCTCCAGAAATACGTTTGCGAAAATCAAAGGCGGATTCACAATCTCTTCGTAACGCACTTACGTGTTCTGTTGGCAGACAATAAAAAAAATGTAACTTCGTGAAGCGAGATTATTATTTAGTGTTTTGTTTTCGTGGACTTTGTGCAAAACATGACACAGGTTTAAAACATTGCACTAAGAAAGCCTAATTTTGTATATTTTTGTCTTTATCTTAAAAGTTTTAGTTAAAATAATATATTTATTATTAAATCAGACATTCTGATTGGCTGAGAGTTCAGCCGTACGTACGTAGAAGTTCTAAGTTGAGCTATTCTGCATTTCTTTTCTACGTACGTACGTTACGTTACGTTACGTACGTACGTCAAGTGTGAGTATGAATGACTGTATGTATATAAGTAGTGTTTAACTTTTATTCGTACGTACGTTAATTGGAGGTTGTGAATCCATCTTAACGTACAGTTAAAGTTCGCTAACACATTTTCGCGTTTGAAGGCACGATGCAATAAGGAAACGATACCAGTTGTTACGTCGTTCCATTAACAATTTCATTTTTACTAAACAGAATAATTTATGGGCAGACGGAATAAGCTGACAAACAGGGNTGAATCCATCTTAACGTACAGTTAAAGTTCGCTAACACATTTTCGCGTTTGAAGGCACGATGCAATAAGGAAACGATGCCAGTTGTTACGTCGTTCCATTAACAATTTCATTTTTACTAAACAGAATAATTTATGGGCAGACGGAATAAGCTGACAAACAGGGTCAGTTAAGACGGATCAATGATAGTCGTGTCCATTTTTTCTTCTCAGTTCCATTAAAAATATTTTTATGAATCTTTTTGCACAACGCAGTATAAATAATATCTTCTGAAGATTTATTTGATTGGTACGGCCTCACTGTCGTTCATTTCTGACTTGTAACTGCCGAGAAGAAATAAATATATTTTTTTTCCTTGCGGGCGTTTAAAGAATGCCCCTTGCAACTGTCTGCAGTCAAGCAACAGAGACTTAGGACGATGCACAATGCAATCTCCTGCGTCTAGTGGATCTCTCAAACGTTATACGAAATCGGCAATCCAGGCTGTGTCGAAAAATTCCATAAACCCAGGATGGCGGAGAACGGTTCTTTTTAAATGTCATCCAACTTACATTATCTTACACCAGCAACTACTGGAAGGTACAGCTTTTTTTTTTCCTGCCTTTTTATCGACGTTTACATTCTTCCCATTTTTTTTGGCACGCTTCCAGTAACTTTTTATTAACCATTTATTCTTTCCAGGACATGTTTTACGGATTTGCGCTTTGCACGCTTACGGCGAAAATTCTCACTATATTTGTGTCATGGGCAAAAAAGCAATACGACGTTAAGACGTCTCAGTTAACAAGTTTAAAAACAAAGCGTTAAGGGGGGGGGGAAGAAAAGTTTTTTTATACTGTCTCGTGTATCTTGCGACAAACGAGATGATAAGTAAAAATCTGGTTTAATTCCCAAACACACAAATTTTATTGGTAAAATATTTATACAGGTAGTTCACTGCAAAGTGAGCACTTTTGAAAGTCCTTCCTCCTGCCTAAGATCTACTTGTATGCACATTGTGTATTCTTACACCATATGTAAAATTAACATTGCCACGGGCCTGGTCACTTTATTCATGCGTCGGTCACGTGAAAGGTGAATTAGAAAAGTAAATATTTTACCAATTTTGCTCATTCTATACGTGTACGCATTAAAAAACAGGAAGGAAAACTAAATTATTTCAGCATTTACAATTGTTTACCGAACACTTTTAATTTAACTTCAAGGCATGGAACTACTTTCCTTCCGTCGTTACCAACTTAACAGTGCGCACGCCGGTTAGTGTGTCCATTAAAATATATACAGGTAGGGACAGTGACATTTTTCAAATGTTGATTTAAAAAAATGCTGAATCATCGGTGAACAGTTGTTATCACTTCGCATACTATATTATTTATGTAAGGTCTATTAAAATAAAACCAAACAATTCTTTCCTAGAGTTTCTTGATTCGTCTACTTCAAATTTGTGGTTGTATTTTTAAGCGTGGGAGACGTATTTATTTCTTATTACAGATGTTCTGTTAGGAATTATGTTCGTTCCCCACAGAACCGCTTCGGAATTAATTGCAGGACGTGTTGTTTTCCGTTTCCAGAAAGCCGGACATCATGAAGGAGTGATGCCCAGTTCAACAACGTTGTTCACCAGCAGATGGAATCTCGCACCTTGCGGGTGAGTGACGTCACAACACACTTGTTAATAACTATAGCTGACTGTGACTACGTGTTACTTCATTTATGACTGACTTGTTCTTCGGACCATAGCTTTCACTATCGCATTCTGATTATTTATATTGTAATGATCGTGGTACAGTCTTCATACCGTTGTCACAACAACATTTTCAAAATTGTATGAATTCCACGCGCATTAAGGACAACAAAAATTTGTGTGAAGCGGTCAACAAATATATGTATGAAGAAGACAACAGCGATATGTATGATTATATAGTAGATCCTACAGGAATACTGCTTATCAGTAGCTTAAATACCCCTGTAATCCGACGTTTAATGAAAAACTCATATTCTTTTTTTTTCACTGTATTTAATTTTTCTAACAGTTTTGCTTTATGCATCGCGAATTTCATATTTGGTCGTCAGATACGTATATTTGGCAGAATCTGTTAAAATTATATGTGTTATTATACTATGTGATTTTACGTATCCTTGATATAACGTACAACGTGTACGGAAATTTCATTGAAATTATGCGTGTATGGTTGGTAGCTTTAAAGTTTTACCGCAGTATTGGGAAATGGCCAAGAGAAAACTTTCCAAATATTGAGATCAATTGCCGGGAAGAATTCTGTAAAAATACAACTCTAAAATAATACCAAAACATTCGTAGTTTAAAGATTATGGTCTTCAAATGTGTAATAAAAACTACATCTTATAATAATTGCGATTTTCTGTAGTGTAAACATTTGCGGTTTCGGCTAATATCTACATTTGTAGAGTGCCCTTTTAAATAGATAATTACACAAAGTAATAATATGCTACCAATATTGATTATATCTATTGTCCCTAAAATTGTTAATTACACCATAATTTTTAACAAAACGAATACAAGAACACAAAATCCTTTATTTTATAGAATGTATTATTATTGCAACCATCAAAATCACTAACGAATTCGGACCAAGTTTTGAATTTGAGTGAGTGAAGATATTTGGGTGGCTCCTAACAGCGAGGTTTTGAGAGCCGATGAGGGTTATTGAGGTGTGTGTGGAGCAGCGCCAGAATGAAAGAGTGGGGGAAACGGGAGATCCCCGAGAAAACCCTCAGAGCAGTGGCATCATCCGGCACGATTCTCACATGCAAAAATCCGGGAGTTGCGCGGCCGGAGATTAAACCTGGTTCGTCTTGGTGGGAGGCGAGCAGGCTAACCGCTCTGCCACCGTGGCCCCAAGTTTTGAATTTCTTCGTCTGGAAAAAATTTGCAACTGCATCAGTTCCTGTATTCTACTTGTCGCGATGCAAGAAACTTTAATCACGTTGATCCGTCAGATATTCTTGCTTACAAATCATTTGTATTAACAGAGACTGTTTTCGGTACTAGTGTTGTATTGTATTTATACCAGGCACAGTTCTATTTCCGAAATAGAGAAAAAAAATTATTTGATAAGAATGTTATATTAATATTTTTTTCAAATAATTTTAACTGTAAACCAAACATTATACGGGTTTTTTTAAAAAGACATTTTGAAATTGCGGGTAACTCACAATGGCATATGCAATACCAGATGTAGACTGCCCATGGTTAATTGAGCACTTTAGGAAATCCTGCTTAAGATACACTTTTCTTCTGATTTTGTATCCATCCGCTATATGTGAAATTAACATTGCCATCGACCGTCCTAATTTATTAATGCGTCGTCCAAGTGGAAACTGTACAATATATAAGAAAGTAAATATGATATATATATATATATATATTCTAATTGGTGTTTTTATGTGTATAAAACAAGCGTCGCCTTAAGTGGCTATAGATTTACAATACTTTAAACACAACGTAAAGTCTCCAAACTGTTTCTATTACTTGACTGTCATTTTAACTAGGAGTCCGGATGCCGGTGTGCATTGTGTCGTATGTCATGTTATGGCCAATGATTTTACAAAAGTTGATTTGAAAAGTGCTTAGTTTACCGCGAAGAGCTGGTGGAGTCACGCCCGGTCTCTCCACAGATCTGTCTGCCGGCAGACTAGTTGCTAATCAATAATTACAATCGCGGCGTGACAGTCGGCGGCCACGCAGCACAGTCTCTCCAGCGGGGAACACACCAAGTCCATTAAGGTGAGGCGTGGGAGAGCTTGGTGCGGGGCGAGGGAGGTAACTAGTTGTTTTTTAATCACATCACCTGGACAGTGAGTCATGCTGGGCGCTGTTTACGTCCGTGCCCCCACTGTGCGCCGGCGACTATTGGCACAGTCGTCCAGTTACGCAAGAGGCCATGTCTGCACGTCCAGAGGCTGCACACCGCGACTTTCCCTGGGCAAGTGCCGCTCGTTGACGCCGACACATCATCCATTTTGTAATTGGTCTCTTATTGCACTACGGATTCGCAGAAAACCCCTGCTATAAGTTATACGGTGTTAAGTTTCTATACGAAATCAGCAAGTCTTTTCACTCCACAGATTTCCTCTTGTGCAACTCCTGAACAGAAATATCAATGTGCACATTAAGTGGTTAAGGGTCGGCTTCACCCCGTCTGAAGAAATTGTTATTTTTCGCGTCATAATTTCGGATTCATGGTAATTACTGAAAATGTACGATTATAGAAAATTTTCATTTTACGAGTTGTTTAGTATTTTTAATTGTGTGCTATCTGATATTTTTAAAAAAGTCGAGAAAATATTTATGTTTTATCAATAAGTTGCCCTTTAGCAAGCAGGAAATAAAACACATTGCAAATTATATACAGAAGTATTAAGCAATTAATACATTCTTAAGTTTCTGTAACCAAGCATTTTCAATAATACGTTTTAAACTTAAATTATGACACGAAAACGAAAAATGTCTGCAGACGGGGTAAAGCCTTGAGGTCTCGTGGCCAGCGAGATCGTGAGAGATGGAGCAAGTTACTCAGAGAAGCAGGAGAGGGGGAGAGGAATCAGCCGGTGCCTAGTAACCATCCCAGCATCCGCCTGGGATAATGTTGGGAAACCATGGAAAACTGAAATCAAGAGGGCCGGACCGGGATTCGAACCCGGGTTGTGCTCAATGTGAGGCGATTGGTTTACCACTGTGTGCCACGTCGCTCGTTGCTGCGCTTTAATGCAATGGAGATTATTGATATTATTTACTCTAACTCTGGCTTTTATTCAAATAAGTTCACATATGTGAGAGGAGGGTTGCAAAACGACGCGCTGTCGGTGGAACGCAATGTGCGATAAGCGCCCTCAAGAGAAATGCAGACCCAAGCGTGTGTAAATTCCCGGCACGTACTGTACCGGGGGGATTGTTGCGAGGGGGGTAGCCGTATCAGAGGGTGTCGCGGTACACTCCAAGGGGGATCTCCGACCCTCATCAATTGTCAACGCCGCGCCGGGGAGGCCACCCCTAGGGGAAGTTGACGGACAGCGGCAGTGCGGGCTCGCCTTGCTAGGGGATGACCCCGCGGTTATCCGGGTCTCTGCAACCCCGGGGACGACGTAGGACGTCGGGCTGGCAGTCCAGCCGGCAGGTTGCTGTCTGTGTCGTTCCAAGTTGTGTGTTTCTAAGTTGTGTGAGCGGTTAGCCTGCTCGCCTCCCACCAAGGAGGCTCACTCCCGGATCTTCGCAAGTGGGAATCTTACCGGACGAAGTCGCTGGATCGCCCGTTTCCCTTGCCCTTGCATTCCTGCGCTGCTTCATACTCACCTCACTTCACCCTCATCGGCTCTCGAGACCTCGATGTTAAGAGCCGCCCAAATCTCTCCACTCTCCACTTTGCATTTGGCTCTATAACAAAATCGCGTTTTTTCTTATAGCCTATTCGTGGTTTCTTCACACTTTTTTAATCAGACCTTCGAAATATCACTATATGCATGACTAAAAACATGCAGAAATAGGTTTGTTGGTACTGCCTGGTAAGAAATGGTACTCGTGCAAAATGTTATTGAGCTGAATGCACACGAATGCGGTGCGTTGTCCATTTGGTGTGATTTTCCTAGACTAGGTTAAGCTTAGTTTGCATGAGGTTGAGGAACAGACTGAAAGCATAATTTTAGCAGGGCTCCAGAAAAGTTCGAGGTGATTTTGAATCGACAGTGACTTGGATTGCATCATATTTGCCTTACAGCTTAGTCGAAACAAGTGTGCTAGTACATTCTAAAACAAATTTCTGGTAAACTTCCTAAACTGAATTGGGATGTTTTAACCCTTATATCGTATGGGAATAATTCCACACGTCTGGCTACAAACATGGAATGTTCAACGTTGCTTCTATACAAAGTTGGGAAGTTTCCTACGCATCTGACTGTTCCCTCAGCAAATGTAGGAGCGCTAGAATGAATGTATGGGAAATAACGGTACCATTCGCGCTGTCTCGCCCTACGTATACGCTCGTATAGGTAATTTGCGAATAATTTCTGATAGTGTACATATATAGAAATAATTGTTCACTTAAACAGTGTGCTAATCTCAGTCGAAGCCACGCGTGGTTGTGACAGCTGTGTAGAAAGAATAGCAGTTCAATGTTGGAACACGGAGACTTTGTCCCTGTGCAACTGGAATGAGCACTCTACCCATATTCACTCTACTTTTGGCTGCCCTCGCGGTAGAGGTACAGTACTTCCTAACTCCGCTGCAGCGGGCAGTACATCAGCAAAATAAATTCCGAACTTAATACACATGCAAGAAATAGCAAATATTGTCAGAAGAATAAGATTGAAGTTGTATATGAGTGTTATATTATATTATATCTAAGTTTGTTTAATATTTTATAATACTACAACATATTTCGTTTCGGTTTAATTGTTTCAGGACTAAATTAATTCATAGACATATATTTTAGTATAATTATGGGGTATTTCTCTTTTATATGCTCTATAAAGCATATTGTGCAAAAATACCTTTGTCAAGTACAGGAATAAGAATAATTGCTTTAATCTGATGTAATAAAACTTTTCCATCAATTTTCATCAAAACATTTAATCAAATACGTAAATTCAATCTTTGCCGCATTTTTAAAAATAAAATCATTTGTTACCAGTTTCTGTAGTCGTAGTTTCTGTTCCACAGTAGTTTCTAGTAAGTTGTGATTTTTCCATGCGTTATTGGTTGCAGGCATATTTTTTAATGCATATTGTGTGCATAGCGTACACGGGCAATCACAGGGTCGTCCTCGAACGTTAGGTCAGGAACTGTACGAGCCCATTACGGTAGCTCAGTCTCCCAACAAGGTTCAGTCGCTGGTGGTCGCTAATGAATCAAGGTTATCCTTCCTCACATTGGTATCTTCTTGGATGCTGTGGTCCTTGAG
Source organism: Clitarchus hookeri (assembly GCA_002778355.1). Classification (NCBI taxonomy): domain Eukaryota; kingdom Metazoa; phylum Arthropoda; class Insecta; order Phasmatodea; family Phasmatidae; genus Clitarchus; species Clitarchus hookeri. The sequence continues at coordinate 67,222 of NQII01006998.1, read as the reverse complement.
TTCTTCTTGAACGACAATGCCTCTCCCGGTCGCACAGCGGCCGTCGCTGAGCTGTTAGAGAGTGAAGATATTCGCCCTCATGTATTGGCCCGCACGGTCCCCGGACCTAAATACAATCCAACACGTGTGGAGCGGTGTCAAGCAGTACGACGCCAGCCGCTAGTTATCGACGGTACGAGAAGAACGGTCGATGACGCCTCTAAAAGCTCGTCGACAAACTCGCACTGTTGATCATACGGTGTACACTCTGCATCGCAGTCAGGGCTGATCATATCCCCTAATGAGAACTGCATTTTGCTCGCCTTCCTCTTGCCTTGACGTCTCTGTTTTCTGCCCTGCTCTGCTTGGAAACCCGTATTTTACTAAAGGTCCTTTGCATCCTCGGCATGGATTCCTTTCTCGGCCAGTGTTGGAATGGAGAGATATGGGCGGCTCTTAACAGAAGTCTTGAGAGCCGATGAGGGTGATTGGAGTGAGTATGGAGCAACGTCGGAATACAAAAAAAAGTGGGGGGGGGGGCGGCAGATCCAGAGATAACTCGCCGACCAGCGGCATCGTCCGGCACGGTTCTCACATACGAAAATCCGTGAGCGACCCCGCCGGGTATCGAACCAGGTTCGCCTAGGGGGGATGCGAGTAGTCGGATCACTGCACCACCGCGGCCCCTTCGCGTTATTCATCTTTCCCATACTTACACATATCAACGACGTACTTTGTACTTATTTGAAACGCTGCTGCGTGGCGTCACATATGGAAACCTATCCCGTCCTTCATTTTGCACACTAGTGTACAAAACATACCTAAAATAAAGGCAGCGGTGTGAATTCTATGAATCCAAAATGGCGGGTATTAACTGCCTTGATGGATGTTGATATTTTACGTGTTTGTTATTCTGGCAAGTAACATAGCTTCAAAATAAGTTTTGAAAATGAGCTGTTTTGTTTATTCGGCGTACTTTCATAATTGTTCACAAATCGTTGATGTTTAAATACTAATCATTTACCACGCCTGTAGTGATTTTTAGAAAATAATTGTTAGCGCGCCCCGAAATTTTCAACTACTCACTTTCGACTTCAGGCTCTTTACAAAGTCATATAGGTCTCCCGTGCACTGACGAAGCCGAATTTTTTAATAATACACCTATAGGAACGCATAATCGCAGAACACGTTATTTTAATTATAGGCCTGTAGTACAATCACGGTTATTTCCAACTTCCCTGAGGTCCTGCTCAAGTTCTACTTCCAGTACATTCATCCGCCTCATTCAAACTAAGCTCAACTAAGTCTAGAAAATTACGCCAAAGGGCCAGCGCACCGCATTCGTCCGTACTCAGTGTAATACTATTTTACATAAGAACTATTTCTTAGTAAGTATCACCAACACGCTTATTTTATCTTTATTGATATTTATATAATTGTAAATATAAGGTATTATAATTCACAGATAAAATATAAGTGAAAGTTTAATTTCATTAAAAATAAGGATTTTTTTATGTTAACACAAGTATAAAACTCTTGTGACTCACGACATATTTAGAAAACAACCAAGCACTTTGTACGTGGGGTGGTTTTACAAGGTTTGACTCACAAAGTGTGAAGAGACCGCAAATAGACTATGCATTTTTCTTCGAAGCCAATATGGAAAAACGAAGAAAGGATGACGCTAGATATTGATCCTCACCAATTTTTTAGTGTAAAATTTTACCATAATGATGCTTTGAACCCTTATCTAGCATATTGTTTTCCTACTTTTTCTATATCGACTTCCAAATTCCTGTAGATGAGAATATATTTTTATGGTTCGAAAACCGATGCCTTCAAGATTTCTTCAGTTTCCCCCCCTTGAATACTGACACTTCATACTTGGTGAAGATGTGAAGGGTATCTGATACATAGCTCGGCGGTTTGTAACACGGGGAAAGGGCGACCTAGGGGGGATGATGCCTGTAATTGGATGCCTCGCACATAGCGAGAGAAGTGTTTATACGGCCGGTCGTCTGCTGAATTCATCAGCCCCCCGCGGAGATGCAGGGGGTTGGTGGGCCTGAAGAGGAGAGAGTGGTAGCAGGCTGGGGGTGTGTCGTGCTGATGGACACTCCAACAACTACAGGACGACACTCCAGCCTGACAGCCCCACGAGAAAGTAATCATTCCTAGCTGGCTTTTTTTTTTTTTTGCGCAACGACCTGGATTCTTCGGAAACTAAACAGTGCGACCTACCCACAAACACATGCCCCCTAGCCCCCAAAAAAATTGGTCCTTCGGTGTCCACAGAAGATGACGAAATGTGTTGTAACAAAGTCAGCCATGTTCGAGATTGGGAAATCCCGTCGTTATGGTCTCTGCACTCTCGTGCGTTTGGAGAATTGTCTGTAAATACACTGACAGCGCCATTTCACACCGAAACTGCGTAGTGTTGTATTGCAGGTTGAGTAAACAAGTAGTAACTTGCGTGCTTCATAAACCCTGTTACCCCGCAGTTAAAACACTGACTCCGGATGTTTGTGACCTGAAGAAGAACTTTTTTTAGGTATGGTCTGTGTATTGGACGTTGCACAGTAAGTGTGGAGTTAATCATGTAAACTGTACACAGCAGAAAACGACACACAAGAAGGCGAGACCTTCGTGTGGTGAGATAAATTATTCGTTGTTCAGACTTTATTCCGTAATGCGTAAACGCCTGCTGCCAAAATTATAACACACACACACATTTTTATTCGCCTGAAAAAGTTAAAGCAGCGAATAATGAGGGAAAAATCGCACCGTGTATGACGCGCTTGGTTGTTCCCTAAATATGTAATGTATCGAAAGCGTTTTATATTTGTATCAACATGAAAATATTTTATATTTTATTAAATTGAACTTGTACTTATGTTTTATCTATAAATTATAGTATTTTATTTATACTTGGTAAGAATAAAAACAGGGAGAAAATATGTGTGTTGGTACTGCCTAGTAAGAAATAGTGCTAATGTAAAATATGATTACACTGAGTGCGCGCGACTGCGGTGCGCTGTCCCTATTGTGTAATTTTTCTAGACTTGGTTAAGCTTGGTTAGGACGGAGGGATATCCTAGAAGTAGAACTTTAGCAGGGCGTCTGAAAAATTGGAAGTAACCTTGAATGGATCATAGCTGGTTGTGTATTGCGGTTATTTCCGGATTTTCTTTTTAACAAATGTAAACGAGCTAGATAAACCAAGAATACGGAATGGCGGAGGGAGGTTACCCTGCTCACGCGTGGCGTGAGGATACACAGTGCGCTGTAAAAAAAAAGAACAGAGCAAGGGTTTCGGAGACGCTCAATTAACGAGCGTCGCTTCAGAGACGTGGCAACGCTGCGTGACGTCACGCGCGGCTGATACCGAGAATCAATGCCGGCCGACTGCGGTCCCGTGATTGCCCGCGAGTGTGTGGCACGCGTGACTTTGCACTCTCCTCCGTCGCCTTTTGTCCTCTCCGTCATTTCTTCTTCCTTCCGTCTCCTGCAATCAGAGCTGCCAACTATTTTTTTTAAAAGAGAAAGTCACTTAATCAATGTACACACCTAAATTTTTTTTTCCACCCCCGGGATTCTTCAGTTACCAAGTTGCTCAGGGCCGAAGATAGAGCATGTAATGAAAATACACGCTCTCTGTACATAATACCACGCCAGACTTGACAAATGTCTTTCTGCAATGAGCTTACAAGTACCGTCACAGCGAATATGTTTGATGTGCAACCAATTCTTTAGTGTTGTGTGAAAAAATCTCCAGAGAATCACAGATTTGTAAACATAGTCTAATTCAAATTTCGCTGAAACAAAATATATAAAAGGTTTTTTTACAGCTTTAAATGTTATATATAATTCGTTACAGTTGGTTGTCACCATATACATAAAAATGCTAGTGGCAGAAATGGAAACAATTAAAAGTTAAAAAAAATATATATATATATCCCATATGAAACATTTTAGTAACGTATTCGCTAGACTTCCGTATGTACAAAGGCACAGTAACTTCAAACTGTAGGAACGGATACTTCGAATAGTATTCCAGTGTCGAGGTTCCCAAAACTTCGCTTGCGACAGGATCGACCAGAGAGTATTGTTATTCCCGCAAGAGACAGCTTGCACGACTACCTATGGAAAGAATCACACGCAATCAAACACGTTATATGCTTCTCATGCTCCCTCCATGCGTTTATAATAGATTCTGAGGAAACAAACAATCCTGAAGAGACACATGTGCTATAATCTTAATATAATATTAAAAAAATCTTCGATGTTGTTTCAAATCACCAAATCCACGGCCAGATTCGTTTAGCAGAAATCACTAACTTCACGCACGACCAGTCGCAAACATGAAATCTGACCACCAGACCATCTTCTGAAGTCATCAGATCTGGTAGGAAAATCACCATGTTGGCAACCCTGCACGAAATTCCCGTAAGCAAACCCGCGACCCCTCCAGAAGACTACACGACCCCCTTCCACCCTGGGCGCTCATTTTCTATATCCACTTCCTTTCATTTACTCAATTTATTCTTCCATTTTCTTCGTCTGTCCCACCCCCTCTTCAAGGGTGGAAGGGAAAGTTTTTATCGTGCCGTCCTCCCACGAACCACCGCGCCGCCAAGGCGTCCTGGCCACTTTCCCCTGCGTTCCCACCCTGTTCTCCGTCGTCGTCGTGTTTTATATACGGGCTTTGTTACACGCCGCGCCGCGCAGGAGAGGCTACGGGGGGTTCGCTTCCGTCCCGCGCGGAAATACATACTACTCAGAGTACATTCGTCCACGTATGACATGTTTTTTTTTTCACCTCTCTTAGCCAAAGGCCATCTGAGGTTTTTTATTATTAATCTTCTATTCAATATAATCATTCTTGCTACTTCCACTGCCAAGGAATCTTATTGGGCTTGGGCATTTTCTTCTTCCTTCCCTTTTCTTTTTCCTTAATTCCACACGTTCCTGTTCTTCTTCTTCATCTTTTTCTTTCTTATAGATTCTTCATCTTTTTATTATCCTTTCTTCTTTTATCATTCTTCATATCCTTTTATCTTTTTGACCATCTTACTTCTCATTCTTCTTTTCTTTTTCTTCTTCTTCTCTTCATCCTCTTCATTGCAAAACAGGTAACATGATGGTCGGTGCTGTACAAGAAGCCATCACCAATACAGACAGCGCCTTCCCACTGGTTCATGTTCGTGGCCGCTGCTGTAACACCAACACTGTGTTACTGGTTCCTGCCGGTGTCGTAGATTGCAATACGCAGGTTACACACACAGTGCAGGTTGTTACAAGGAATCCTGAAAGGACTTGCCAGGCCAAAAAATGTGATCTTTTGCAGCACCTAGAACGACAAATAATGCGTAAGTTAAGGGGTTAAGACTCCCGCCTGCCTGGTACTTGACCTACAGTAAAGGGTGTTGGAAATTCGCGTTTTTCTGCGAAACTATTAAGCGTGCGTCTAATATACTGATCTAGGAAAAGGGCACAGACTTCAGACGAGGGTTGTTGAGTGCTCTCAAGACGTCACGCACACTAGAAACACCATTTCAGAGCACTCAAAAATGGCTAAAAACGGCTTTATCAAAGCGCTGTATCTCAAAATATACGCATAAAATACATACAAAACTACCCAAGGGCCCTGCATTGAACCTTCCCATAGACTTTCCACCAGTAAAATAACAGGATCGCCGCTGAAAGTCCCATAGGTACACGCAGCACGACTAGAACACTGCACGTCAGTTCAGAGCCTTGCGCTTAGCGGCGATGGTGCACTTGATGCGCGTGGCAATGTCACCCTTATCGCACCTACGGCTCTCGGCTTCAAGCCCGGGAAAAGCTCGAGGTAGGCTGGAGCCTTAACTATGCACACTTAAGAGCCCTCGTCCAACACGCTGACGGAACATATATTACTCAGTTTGCCTCGTCTTGTTTGCTGTGCCGTGTCACAAATTAAATTTACATCCACGTGTTAAAATTAGCCCCGGTCGAAGCAAACCGAAACCTTCAATAATCAATATACAGTAACGTGTTATTACTCCAAACCATTGTTTTGTTTTGTTGGTGTCTGTCGGCAGCGAAACAAAATTTGTTTGTAGTGTCAGTATTCCAACTGTAATTAAACGAGAACCACTTTTAAAATACAACAGAAGACGTGTGGGTGGTATCGGTTATTTATAATTATCTTTTCTGGTCTTATTGCGTATTTTTATTAATAGCTAATTCATAAACCTTGTTTGTAGTTATTAAGATATATACGTCTTGTGGCCTTTCCATCACGAACACGCCATTTGTTCCCATTATATTTTATTGTATTTTTGTTATACTGGTGCAGTGATTATCTGCGTTGAGTTTTGCAGAATTTTTTGTAGCAATAATAATAATTACGAACGTTATCTTAGAATTCGTAGATCCATCAATAAAAACCGCAACGCACCACTTAAGTTCAAAGAAGATATAAAATAATAAAAAATTAAAAATATTTTTTTAAAAGATATAATGATGTTTATTTGGCATGTAGGAATGAAGCCGGAACATTTCGAATATTCTCTGTTTAGTTCCGTATGTAAATTTTTCCCCTGCCAATGATTATTCTCGGAATGCCCTGAGAACAAAAACTCGGGACTCTTCAGAGAAGCAGTAAGTGCGGCTGATGCGACTGGAATGTGGTGCGTCGCAACGCATTCTCACAAATATCCCTAGTTTCGTTATCTGTGTCGGCGTGGAACAAACGCTCCGAAGGCCGTGGATGTGGTTTGTTAGATCAATGCAGGTTACATTTCACAATTATCAGATAACGGCGACGTGCGAATTTGCGAAATGTGGAAATCGTGACATGGAATAGCCCTGGTAATAAATGCAGCGACTGCACATTTATTTATACGCGATAAACACTTTCAGTCACACGGTGGTAAAAAAAAAAAGTTCCTGCAGCTGTTGTCGACGTGGAAAATATCGCCGGCCGCGAGTTTTGTTCGTCAAGGATTCACCAGCCGATGCGGTAACCGTACGGTTTTTTTTGACGTAGTCGGATTGGTTATAACTAGGACCGCCTGTTTTTTTTTTCGCGGAAAGATCTAAGTTCAAGCTAGACTTCAACTTCCTACGTGCACGCTTGCAAGTTTCCTTTCGGTATTGGCTGCGTGCCTGTGCGAAAGAACACAAACATTTTTTAATACGTTGCAAAATGTTCCTGGTGTTTCTGTAGACATCAAAGAACGCCAGAAAAATGACGTAGAATGCCAGGATATAATGTCGGATCTAGCTCACTCAGGTTACGTAGTTTATAAAAAGGTTCATTGGCAAACTGTCGAAAAAAAGGGAAATTTCGTGTGTTTGTGCCGGTTACTGTAAGACCGAACGTGTGTAAGTATTACCACGAGCCTTACTTCGGAGGGCACGTAGGCCGAGATTCCTACGTGGCCTGATGTGCGGGAAGACATTGGGAATGCAGTGCGTGCCAGCAAGGCAAGCCGACAAATATTCCTGGTCTCCTGCTAAGTTTGTATGGGAAAGGGTGTACCTGGATGTCTTTACCACGTAGTAAAAGGATATAAGGATCAGGGTAAGATAAGAGGTTTGCAATTCGATTAACGATCCTAGTTTTGGAAGCATAATAGTGATGTTTGTACATAAATTTATCACTGTTTAATATTCATGCAGAACTGATACTACAAAAGTTTTAAGCAATTTACAAAGGTGGTGCATGGCTTAGGGACCTGAGTTCGAAGCCTGAAATCGTAAAAAAATGCATACATTTTTTCGTGGTCTTAGAAACAATCTGACGGTTTTTCCGAGTGATGGGAGACAGTATATATATATATAGCGCTGACGCACACTGATGCCTTAGTTGATGTTCAGACATCGAGAAGTTAACATCGATTTGGAAGCATTCTATCGCTATACAGTGAAGATGAATTGTCGATACGAAGGCCTGCCTTTGACATCATCGAACACGGAGCCGCGACCTGCATCATCGCTGCCTGATTGCCGACTGTGTCATGAGCATACAACGCCTACAAAGAAAAGCAAATTTGATATTGATGATGAAACAGGAGATGAATACAATCATGAAGACAGCATTGATAATGACTATGACGACAGTGTTGACATACAAGACATTACGTCTGTCGCCATGTACAAATTTTGGAGACAGTTTCTTTTTATGTGTATGGATGGGGACAGGTAACAAACCCATATATTGAATATGGATTAATGACTAATTGAAATGTTGGACGAAATATTGATGGAAAGATTGCTAAAGGATGAGGATTGGCGAAGATTGTGGAGCTGATTGTGGTGTTTGCAGTGCTGATTGATAGAAAGACTGTGGAGTGATTGTGGAGCGGATTGATGGAAATATTGCGAGATTGATCGAAAAATTGATGGAAAGATTGAAATGTTGTGGAGTGTGTTAAGCATTTGGTGCGGATTGCGGTGCTGGTTGGTGAGGATTGCGAAAGATTGATGGAAGTATTGCGAAAAATTGATGTATTGCGAAAGATTCATGGTAAGATTGCTGATGGTTGGTGAGGGTTTGTTGCAGATTGGCGAAGATTGTGAAAGATTGATGGAAATATTGGAAGATTAATGGATTGATTCAAATATCGATGGAATTACTGAACGATTTATGTTCAAGAAGAGCACGAAAGTTAAGACTGTTAATACCCTCGTGCATTCGAAGTCTCCAGGGCCTGGCTATATTGGCATTTAAATTAGTGCCAATTAAACCCTATAAAAGTATTAGTAGATGCTGATCCATACCATGATTATAACATACTCGTGCATGTAGTCGCTATTAGTATGATAGGCTTGGTTTTTGTCATATACATGCATTTAAAAAAAACCTGACTAGCATAGTTTTACCTACAAAAACAGCCGAGGTAGTGTATTATTGGCCGATTCTGTCATCGTGTATTAATCAGTCTTCAAGAGAGCGGGCTGGAAATGTAGTAATCGAATGAGAGACTTTTGCATATTTCCGCAATATCCTATGTATAATTTGAACACACAATAAACATTTTTTTTAATGTGAATAATAAATACAGATTTACGATTTTACATACCCTATGCCTATAAAACCGATAAGGCTACCAGAAGCAAACAATTGCTGGAAAAATTTGTGGTCATAACTACATATCACCTTAGAGTACATTCAACAATTCCGAGTCGAAGGCCTCCGAGCACCCCTTGAGCAGAGCCGAAGAAGCGATCCTCAGTAAGCGAGCCCCAATCACACCCACAGCGGCAACACCGAGCTTGCTCCCATTTAAAATACATTGGCCCAGAAGGAACATAATCATACTACTTCAGTGATTTTTCACCGATTCGGATTTAGAGTGTAGAATTTATTTTTTATAGCCACTTAAAGGGACATGATTGATAGAAAATCCTTTTATAGGATGAAGGACATTTGATTTGGTCAATATCAGCTCGGTTCTCCATTGGTTGAATACCGGTCAATAATGAACCCTGTAAAGTACACGATAGTGTCCGGTGTGGTATGGACCAATAGGACGATGGTGAGTTCTAGCACAGACGCCAACAGAACCGGTAGTTCTTGCAGTAGTGGATATAGGTGACTCACTTCTAGTTTGTCTTAAGTGCCAGTAAATTTGTGGAGACCCCAAAGTGTTACAGTTCCTGCATCTCGTGTTCGTGAATGGTTAATGCTGACGTCAAATAACACGCAGTGCGTTCTTCACTGGTTACGGTAAGCACGCCCGTTACAAGTACAGTGCACATCGAAAAATTAAACGACTGCAACACTTGAGCTCGGAAATTAATTCATGTCTGAGAGGGTTAAAATGAAGGACATGCGAGGCGCCTGGTAACCCTAGCCGTGCTGAATAAGTCAACCGACGACGCGACGGGAATACGCCAGATAGTGGCGTTGTCCGTTTAAACATTGAACCCTGGGGAAGTAACAGCGACCGCGCTACCTCGCCTGCGAATAATGCGCGAGGTGCAAATTGTGGTGGCTTGTCTGTGACCTGATTGCGTCTGTCTCCTACTACTCCGACGGACCTCGATACACACACAGGGTCGTTATCCCCCCCCCCTCCTTCGTGAGATATGCTCGTCCTGAACAGAATTGTGCCAAACTACAGGGGACAAACGTCGGGCCGTATCTCCTGCCAAAAAAAATATATTAAAAACATTTCTGAATGATATTTGTTACGAGGTAGAAGGTACTACCGCCCACGACATCTACTCTCCTCTTCGCTTGCTGCAGATACACGCCAAGTCAATCTGCTCTTTCTTACCGGGTCTTCGTGTGCGAAACTTCATGCAAACTGAATCAAAATTAAACTTTAATTTTAACCGTGGTGCAGAACAAAATGTTGATTAACGAGAGCTGCACGCTGTTTAAACTGGTTCAGACTTATCTGAGGATTAAATATGTTGGTCGTTTGTAGGCAGCAGCTAGCTGAAGCATCCCCGTAACATCAAACTGTAGACGGCTCCGCAGTTGTAGTAGATCATCTTCTACGTCGAGCTCTTCCCTAAATGTTAAGATCACGGACTTATATGCGCGCAATACAGTCGTTGCACATTCACTTTATAAGTACGAGGAAGGCGAAACACATGTAATATTTAATCACGGTTGTAGTACAAACTCTGGCCTCTTCTGTGCGTGTAATCTTCATCACGTCTTCGTACCTAATTATGCGGACTCGTGTATCAATAAATTAATGCACATTTTTAGCTGTGTGATCACTTCAAACCACCACAGCCCTAGCGAAAAATCCAATATGGCTTAAAACTTCCTTAAAACCATTTGAAACGTTCGCAGTGAAAGTAAAGATTTTCAACAGTCTTATTTTAAACTAAATGACTTCTCTTATAGGCTAACTAGTATCGCTTCACATAATTATAACATAAAACATTTCCACTTAACAACATGTTGACAACTTTCTCTCTCAAGGAGAAATTAATTTCTTTACCAGTTCTGACTTTAACAATAATAACTTTCTATTGCACGTAAACAAAGAAGACTGAGAGTTCAGCTGGCTGATAAAAAGTCTAACCTACATTTAAAAAAAAGCCAAAATAAATCAATAATTCGTACTGTGATGGAATATGATTTGTAGGTTAGTTTAAACAAATCTACACTCTCTAATTATATACGTATGTTATCTCAAACCTATACCATCAAAATAATTAAATTAGTAGTTAAAATTCCATGCGTTACACAGAGTACTCCAAAAACGGCTTAAAAAAAACAGCTTTTTTTCAAAACGCTGTATCTCAAAATACACGTATCAGATCCACACAAAACCCCTGAAGGTCCCTGCATTGAACCTTCCTACAGACTTTCATCCGATAAAATAACAGACTCACCTCTAAAAGTCCCATAAGTACACGCAGTGCGACAAGAACACTGCACGCCAGTTGAGAGGCTTGCGCTTAACGGCGATGGCGCCCTTGATGCGCGTGGCAGTGTCGCCCTTATTGCTTCTGTCCTTCGCGGCCTCAAACGCGGAGAGAAGCTCCAGGTAGGCGGTGGCAGGTCGCCTGGGTGTGCAGAGCTCCAGCAGAAAACGTTTTATTAAGAAACCGTCCAACGTGCCTGAGTGAGGTCTGCTTACGAATAGCATTTGAGAAACGTTACGCGTCTGTATACGTTTTTCAGGTCCTCCATTTCTCTCTAAAGCATGTTTTTGTGATAGTGAAAATTGCTCAAACGGGTGTTTTCACTGTCATTTTTAGGTATGAACATTCCAGTACAAAACATTAAAAAAAGGAACGTGGACGTGCATCAAACCTTTATTTTTATTATTACGTCATAAAATGGCAGGGTCTCCGATGAAAGTCTCGTAGAGGCGCGTTATCGACGGCAAGACTGCACGCCAGTTCAGTGCTTTGCGCGTAGAGGCTATGAGAGAGTTGGTGCGCATGCCTCGGTCGCTCCTAGCGCTCCCACGCTTTTAGGCCTCAGTCGTGCAGAATTCCTTCAACCAGGCGGCCACCTTAACAACTATGTGACGCTATTATCCTGTTGAGAGTCTTGGGTGTTCAGGCGGCCGACCTCGCACCAGGAGGCGCCTGTTTGTTGGAGGCGCAGCCTCTGTCACGTGTCGCGTTCCTCGCCGCCCGGGGAGGCGGTGACGCCCGACGTTAATTAATGCCGCCCCNCGCCCCCAGGGAGCCAAGCGTCACCCCCTCCCCACTCCTGAGGAGGCGGCGTCATTACCCGCGCTACACTCAGGCCGCCGCCGCCTCCGCTTCCCAGGACAAGCTGACAGATCAGGCTGACTGGCGCCACAAAGCGAGGAAGATATGTGTAGTCCATTCTTGGTTACTTCAAACTTTTCTAAAGCCCTGCCAAAGTTCTACTTCCAGGATATTCCTCCGCCTCGTGCAAACAATGCTTGATCACGTTTAGAAACTTACATGAGAGGGTCAACGCACCGCATTTGTGCGCACTCTGTTTAATAATATTTTGTACGAAAACTATTTCTTACTAGGCATTACTACACATCTATTTTCTATCTATTTTTATTCGTATTGTTACAAGACGCCAAATGGGCTATCCGAATTTGGGATGGGAAGGGGGGGGGTTAATAAAAATAAAATAACTAAATTTAATTAATAATGTATTCAGACAGCTATTATTTACAACTTAAAATAATCTTAATCCACTATTACCTTTGTTATTCTCAGCGAGTGCAATATTTAATGTCTACCTCAATTCTAAATACAGTCTTTATCAATGTCTCTACATTAAAGGTGTTCAATTGACCGTGAAAAGCCTATACTTTTGGTGCACAATATGAAATGTTACCTCGTACCTCAGCTTACTTTTCCCTTTCGAAGAAGAAACATGAGGTAAACTTGTTTACTCTCTGGCCTTTCGAGGAAACGATCTGGTAAACAGGGAAACATCTCTAGAAGGCATCTTACTTGGAAGAAAATCGTTCGAGTGGAAGATGTTTTCTTGAGAATCCGCACCGGGCGCATTGTAACGGTAATTGGTTACCGCTGCGTTCTCGTACAACATGATAATCCACCGAGTGTGTAGTGGTCAGACTACTTGCCTCCAATTCCGGTTCGATTCCCGGCGGGGTCACCCGCGGATTTCTGCATGTGGGAAATCATGCCGGACGATACTGCTGGTCGGTGTTTTCTCGGGGATCTGCCGTTTACCCCCGCCCTTGCATTCCGGGTCTGCTGCGTACTCGTCTCGCTTCACCCTCGTCGGCTCTCAAGACCCAGATGTTTAGAGCTGCCCATACGTCTTCTCTGCACTCTCCACTTTCGTACCACAGACGAAACATGAAGAACGTGTCACTTTGTTCACGATGTAATGAGATGAGAGACGCCCAGCATTGATTTGCTACACGCACCTCACCGCTCACATTCAGCGGAAAAAACGTACGTATCAAATTGTTGTGTACATTCCAAATACGATGCACTGCAAAGTTCCGGCGCTTTTGTTCCATTGGGGCGTGGACTGTGAAACAGCCACGATTGCTCGGTGAACTAATTGTAATCAAGCTATGAGCATCAAATTAAAACACCAACACACAACCTACCCCTGCCACAGCTACAGTCAAATGCATACACCTATGAAAACCCGGTTATATCTCGAAAAGTGCTCGTCGAATTCTCAAAACAATCGCGTCACTGAACTCGCCGCATAGAAACATGGAAGAAATGGGTTTATCCCCAAATAAAAAAAAACCAAAGTTCATATCGATCGGAACAAAGACAGACGGTGTCACACGAGCCCCGTAAAATTCTCAGTGCCATTTTACGGATTCTAAATCGAAATTTCGATATCTTCCGCGGTTCGGAGGATATTGTTGTTCATTCGTGGTTACTTCCAACTTTTCTGAAGCCCTGCTAACATTCTACTTTCATGGTATTCATCCGCCTCATGAGAACAGAACTTCACTAAGTCTAGAAAATCACAACGGAGGGACAACGCGCCGCATTTGTGCGCACTCAGTTCAATAATGTTTTGCATGAGAACTATTTCTTATTAGTAGGGCCACTGACTTTTCGCGTAAAAATCGGAGCACACAGTAGACTTCAATACTATACACACGCCTCAGCTGTTGTTATACCTCCATTGGCTGCTGGTGCCGTGTCCGTCTTTTACCAAGCCACTCAGGACTAAGTAACTCCGACACTGAACTTTCGTGATTCGTGCGCAAACGGTTAACATGTGTCAGAACATTATTTAGCCAATCAAAGAATATGGACGACCCTGCGGTGCTTTGTCTCGAAATCTTTGCGCGAAATGTCACTGCCCCTACTTATTAGGCATTACCAACATGCATATTTTCTCTTTTTCTTTATTCATATTAATTAGGACTGATATATTAGAACGCGCAGAGTCTATTAAAAGTTGACGTTTAATTAAACAAAAAATAGATACTTTTATGTTTACGGAAGTATTAAGCGCTTGTGATGAAGGGCACATTTAACAAGCAACCAAACACGGCCGAGGTGTTTTTCAAAATTCCGATTCACAAAGTGTGAAGATAAGACTGTGCATTGACTACATAGCTAGTGTATAAGGAGCCCGGCAGTTGCACACGGTACGTGATAAGGCACGCCCTGGCAGGGGGAGGCGCCAGGAGGATCTCAGTGGTGCCCCAAGTGGCGGCGGCACGAAGCTCGCTTCTTTGTTCGCTCTCGGCCGCCGGCCTAACCCTGCTCCCCTTTCGCCGCCGCAGAGTTGCCAACTTCTTTCAGGGAAAGCCTATCTAACACAATACACACAAAAAAATCACCACGAAATCATCTTGGTTCGCACGATGGCACAGGCTGTTCACGTTTAATTGAGCACTTTTGGAATCAAACTTTGAATAACGTCACTGCTCCTACGTAAACATGTATTATGTTGACGTTTGCAATGACTGGCATACGCTCAGTACAGTTCTCCACAAAGGGAAATTAGTTCCGTTTCTTGACGTTGCAGTAACCCATTCTTACCCAATGTACATAATTGTGTACATTACGTACGTGTAGGTAATTTTTGGTATGTACTGTACACTGCTTAACTCGGTGACCAATGGAATTACCTGTGGGTGAATAATTCGCAAACCGTCTTACTGGTCTAGGTCATAATTGGTTCATATAACTGTAGCCGATTATATACTGTAGCTTATAGCTCATTGGCTGTGGCAACGAAACAAGTGTTGTTTCGACTTAAGTACAACACACCTCATAAATTTTTTTGTTTGCAACACCTGGAACCGTAAATTAAAGTGGGGTCCGAAAGGGTTAAAAGTGTCAACGAAAGATTAATAAAAACTGGAATTGCCTTTTTTTTACGCACTGGTGTATAGGTGGTTCACGATAAAGTGAGCACTGCCCGTAACTGCACATACTTTAACGTAAGCAAGGACCGCAATTCTCAGCGATGTTTCTTACCAATACCACTAACATTTCGACGTTTCGCAAAGTTGACATTTAACCACTAGACCATCTTCTGAAGTTATGAGATCTGGTGCGAAAATCGCCAAGTTGGCAACTCTGCTCCACGCGCGCCGGCCCGGTTACAATACCAGCCAGTGTGGGGGGTGTGTGGGAGTTACAGAGGATCAAGGGAGGGTAGCTACCCCCTGCCGCGCCAGACAATATCTCAACTTTAATAAATAAACCGTTGTTTCACCGTCACTTGGGCTTGTCCCGCCCTCGCGGCATTCCTCTGATATACTGGGGGTGCGTGCTCGCAAGATGGCCGCCGCTAGCTGCGAAGGGTCGCCCGCAATATTGCCGCTAACGGCCGGTTATCTGTCTCCCGGCAAACTGAGATTTATTTAGCAAGCGACACGTTTCTAAATCACTATCTGGGGCCCGTTTCATAAATATACAGATCCACGAGCTACAAGAGAATTCATTTGTAACTTGTAGAATAATGGCAGTTGCTTTTTCATAAAGCTACAAGTCAACACTATTTACTACAAGTGAAATTGTACAAGTTACAAGTAATTTCTACAAGTCAAATAGTGATTGTGTTTAACAAAAGAACTTGTACAAAAACACACTTGTAAGTATGACTATATATTTTACTAGCACTCCGACCTAGGTAAACATATTTACTAGTTAGAATAGACGAGTGAGTGTTATTTATACAGAGGAGTTTTTATTTATAGTTATTATTACTATATTTTTTTTATAATTACACTTATATTTAAAGTTGAAGTAATTATATTTACTTATTCGGAAGGGGTACACAACTTGATTTTTCAGGTTAGAAGAAGACGAAGAATGTTCAGAGAAAGAATTAATTTCTATGAATATAAAAACGAGTTCAGTAAAATGTGAAGAATTGCTGGTGTAAATAGAACCTTTCTTAGGACGCCAAATCAATTTATCTTGTAAAAACAACTGTCAAAATTTATTTACCTGCTTAAAATGTATTCGCTGTTGTAATTTTCTCACTTATGTTTTCATATAAAAACCTTTCATATAAACCCAAACTACACCACCGAGCGAACATAGCCAAAAAAAAAAAAAAGCACACGACAATAAATATAAAGGAATATAAATAAATAATATTTACATTCGACTTATAAACTTGACTACAAGAGATGCGATTATTACAAGTAGAAAGGTTTTCTTTCAGAAACACTCATAAAGTTAACTTGTAAATATTATATTTGTAACTTGTAACATTTAACTTGTAGAATTGTAATTTTATGAAACAAGCCCCTGATCGGCCCATTCCTTTTCACTTTCCTCCACATATCTTGTTCCCCAGTTTACCCCATTCTGTGGAGCACAAGAAAAAGGGAAAATAAATTTGTAGAATAAGTATGAATTTTCTGAGATATTATATTATTTATGTTTAAAATACTAACAAAAAAAACCTAATTTCTCTTACAGGATGTAGTTAAAGAAAAAAAACTATTATTTTATATTCAGTCAGAAACGTTTATGAATTCTCTTCATAGTGCTCGTGTATACGTTATCGTTGTGTTTGCGCCATTCTCACAATGTTTTTATAAGTTGCCGAAGAATAAACTAATACTTTATAAAGTATGTATTAGAGTTTGCAACCTGATTGTCTGAGATTCATAAGGTGAAAATTCACAAAAAGGTGAAATTTTTTTTTATCAAACTTACTAGTACTGGTAGTAAAACATTGTCAAAATATACTGTCATTATTAACTACATGAATATTATCATAATAAATCTTGTAGTTTTACCATGACATGTGTGATACCACTGTGTTTCTTTATCTGTGTTTCTTTATCTGTAGTTCTTACTTAGGTGAACTCGCTAGTAATACACAAAACTGAAAATCGTAACGTAAAGAATTTCGTGGAAATCAGAATGAAATCGGCAGCTAAATTGCTGAATTATTTTCTCATTTATGTTTCAGATTTTCGGTTCATAATCACCGTTAGAATCGGCATAGAAAATGTCTTCCCTATCGTTGCTTATTTATTTTCATGGACTTATTTTCCTGTATAGTATAAGTTTTATTACTCTATATTTCACGATATTTATAATATTTCTGACAAAAAAAATTGTTCTTACATCGTAAGATGTATTCTGTTACTTGACATATTAATGTACTGTTTCTGTGTATACATTTTGTTATATCCTGACTGTGTTTTCTTTGGTGGTAAAACGACATTTTTAAAATTTAGAAAAAAATATTTAATCACCTTTTCGTTCAGTAACTTTGTACGATGAGTCACTTCTGATTTAATCAGTGAATACTAACATCATCATTAATAAAATCCTAATTACAGCACTGGCAATAAAGCCATGGTAAACAACTCATGTTCGCACTCCGAAAGTACAGTTGTGGCCTGCTGTTCACTTGGCTGTAATCTGCTGTTACGGTACAACAGTGTTTTGTATCCCGGTTGCAGCATTACGAGCAAACAGAAACAAATATCAGTCCTGCCTGCCTGCAGTCTGAACTTTAACACATATTTACATTCCTAACAGTTGCGTGGTTCTGCTTGGATGGAGCATAATTAAAGTCATCAGGCCCATGGCAATATATTTTAAATTGTATACATGGTGAAAGGATTCAAAATTATATAGGTTAAAGGTATATCCTAAGCAGAGTTTCAAGTGCTCAGTTAACCGTGAACAGACTATAGATTCTTGCATGTCAGTGTGTGCTGTGTAGCATAAGTATGTAGTTATGAGGATTGATTTATTTTTATCAGGGGTTAGTTTCAAAAGTTCTGTCTTTTTACCATGAACAACTTATATCACTGTTGGTTGTATTTTTTCTATGCGAAGGTTTTCCAGATGCTCCAGGGTCCGGTTCAGTAACTTGTTACTGTATTTATATAACGTTAGCTACCACGTAACTGTCACTTCTAAGCAAGATGGTATCCTGAAACTCGAAATGTTGCCCTGCTGGTTTTTATAATGCCTCTCGACGTATTTATATAAAGAGAGGCCAACGATGTTTCTTCATGAACGGCAGTGGAAATAAAATGGTCGACGTATCGAGATTAAAGCAAGTAAACACACTCCAGAGAGAAGAAAAAAGTATTCAAATGCCCCGAAAAGGAAAAATGTTCTATTCTGTATTTTATTTTTCGCTATTGATATGTTTCGCTCTAGTGAACAAGACACAAACGACTGACTCGACAACGGGGTTAGTGCTGCTATCTTGTGGTGCTCAAACTGAACTATGGCCAGGGACACCCGAGTTTCTAGAAAAGATTTCCGCCCATGCTATATCTCAATACCCTACTGGCATATAAGCAGTTTTCCTACTGGCGGTGTGTCTTCATGAGAAGACATTTTCTTACAAGACTGGCCAATCAGAGTTAGGTTACGCCGATACTGTACGTCTGCAACGCGGGCAGACACCTTAGACTCAACACCTAGATCATCCAATCACGAGAGTGGATCTGAGCTGAAATGTTATGAAATACAATTGGTTGGGAAATCTTTTCACGAAATTCGGGTGTCCCTAACTATAACCATCTCAAAACTTGCATCGTAGAAACAAGTTAATCTATTTTAAACATTTTATTCGGAAATGCATTAAGAAACAAATACCACTTATTATTCAAAAATCATTATATTAACCTGGTATATGACACAATACAATCTGTAATAAGCGGAAAAGAAATATAGGTATAACTGAGCAAGTAGATTACTGACATCAAAAGAGAGTCCACAGCATTGCCAAACCAATGTGACATCACAAAGGCAACCATAAGCTGTGTTATATTTCAGTGCAGTTTGCACTTCGTAACTTGCCCTTGAATCTCTCTCGTCATGAGACCTTGTTCCCATCATGCGAAATATTCGTTTGTGGATTCGGACGCCCGTGTTCGTTTCCAGCTAGAGCTTCATTCTTTCGAATTTCACTCCACGCGAGTTTCATTTATCTTTGTGACGTCAACAAGTGTTTTCCACGGCCGCACGGAGTTATTAACACTAACAAACGAGATATTTTTTAACAGTTGCGCATCGGAAAACTATCTAGGGCTCGATGAGGACAAGTGACTCGTGCCCTTGGTTGGAGGGAACATTGTAGGGGCCGTGTGTGACCTTGCTGTGTGTGAATTCGAACAGAGGCAGTTGACGTCACGACCTCGGTGGTGAAATCGAACTCAGCCATGTAGATATGCCTTACAGAATACAACACAAAGACAATTAACCAGCGGTGCCGCGGTGGTGTAGTGGTTAGACTACTCGCCTCCTGCCTAGGCGAACCATGTTCGATTCCAGGCAGTGTCGCTCCCGGATTTTCGCATTTTGGAATCATGCTGCCTCTTCATTCCGGCGCCGCGCCACTCAATACTCACCTCGTTTCACCCCTCATCGGCTCTCGAGACCTCGATGTTTAAGAGCCGCCCAAACCTCTTTACCCACTCACTCTTCACAATTAACCAGCAACTGTCTTTTCTGCTGTCGTTGTCATAATAATGCTCGCAGTATCTTCAAGAAAGCTGAAGAACAGATCAGGGTTCCTCGGGAATCTTTCTAGAGATCCAGAGCGTGCATCCCAGCATCCCAAACTCAGCTGCCGTGTAACATCTACGTCTGTGTGTGCACGCTCGCGCCGTCAATGGGAGTAAAAAGGGAAGAATAACATCAGTTTAGCTCTCCACTTTACGATACCAAGCGAGTCATCAGCCTACAGCATCTCTGTGCACCTCCAATATGCTAGAAGTGCGCTCCTTCTCGTACGATTACTCGAGATTACGCGCGGTGACGATGGTGGACACAGCGGCAGAGTTTCTTGTTAACAACGGAAGGTTGGTCCTATTAGGACGAAATGTAGATTTGTGCACAATGCTTGACTTTAAAGCCATTTTAAAAATGTTCGGAAAACGGCATTTTAATGCAGTTCCTATAGAACTATCAATTAGTTTTCCAACAATGTCGAACACTAGGACCCGTCACTAACACTTTACCTCCTTTTCTGTTCGATCATAAATCATAAATGATCCTCGTGCAATAACGCCTGCACAATCCTCCGAGTCCTGACAGACTGCATCTCTGGTCCGACGGGCACGCTCTTCATGGTCGGTGAAGCCGGGCTCGATGACCACAGGCCCACGTGGCTAAGACGTCGCCGTCGGTGATTCAGCCCTCGCTTGGGCTCAATACCCCGCGCGGACCACGTAGCCTCTTGCAGAGGTCGCTGCGAGCCGCGTTATTAGCTCGCGGGCCCCGGTGTTAACACAGCGAGGGCCCGGCCACGTGACTGGAACGCCAATGGTATTCATCAGGCCAGGCGCGAGGGTTCGGCGTGCGAGGGTTGGGGTTGAAATGGATATCCGGGATTACTTAAGAGGCAGGGTGGCCCCTAGACCCCACGCGAGGTTGCTCAGTGTACACAAGCGACTGGGAGGGGGAGGATTTCACTCCCTCTTCATCTTCAACCCCTCGCTTCGTTCGCCANCCCCGCCGTAAGACTACGAGGGGGTTGCGTCCCCTAGCGGGATATACCCGTGCCCCTCCCTCCAACCCTCCCCGCACGAACACCGTGCTAATCCACTGGGAATACGGGGGTTGCAGAACCCGCGACGGCGACACAGGGTTGTCGAAACACCAGTTTACACCTCCAAGGGGCCGCAGTGGCTGAGCGGTTAGAGTGCTGGTCTCCCACCAACGCGAACCGGGGTTCGATCCTCGACCGCGCCACCCCCGGATTTTCGCAAGTGGGAATTGTAACGGACGACGCCGCTGTTCGGCGGGTTTTCTCGGCCATATCCTGTTTCCCCCTCGCTCTTTCGTTCCGGCTCTACTCTACACACTCACCTCTCTTCTCGATGTTATGAACCGCCCAAACTTTTCCACTCCATTCACGGTACTTGAAATAAAATATGCAAATTATATGAAATTATGTATGTGCATAGCAGAATACCAGTTTTACTCTAGACGCTATACATTTACTTTATAGTAATTTAAAAATCTGCCCACAGAGAGAGCATAAAGATAAGCGTATTTTAAAATTTCCAGACAGATATGTGAAAATGTTTGATTCTCTTCACGTGAAATGCGAGGCACAAAGGGTTCCACCAAAGTATACTCAAAACATTCGCTGGGTGTGGTGTGTTGTCCAGCATTTATTTCCGGGGACGTGGTGGTGTTAAATCACGACGGATCCATGCGGTCATAAATTTCGCTTCATCCCGAGCGCCTGGCAGTATGTCTGGCTTGACGCAGGAAATATATTGCCGTGTGAATAACCGTGGGTTCTGATTCACTGTACCCTGCTCAATGTGATCGGCGCACGTGTGTAAATCAGGTGAACTAAGAGGCGAAAACTCCGTCGTAGGGAGCAGTGGGTAGGTACAGTGTGTACGAGTGTAATTTGCACAAAACTGCAGAAACGTGGTTGAACTTTACTTGAGGTGCAACCTTGTGCCAAATTCACCTTTCGTGTTGTTGTTTTTTTTTTTTTACCTTCAAATTTTGTCAAATAAACAGATAATCGTTCACTTTATCGTGATGTTAATGCCATAAATATCGGAGATTACATGGATGGCTTGCCATTTCAGTATTTTCCAACAGTCAGGTACGATACTTGTCGTACAGGTAATTGTCGGAGCATTGTAAACACTGAATAAAACACGTGAAATTTCGTCGTGCTCCAACGAGTCTGGCTGTTGCGATATTGTGACTCCAACTAAAGAGTTCAGGGGAATAGTGCACGAAAGACGTATTTATCTAACTTCTGTCACAATCTGTTTCCCAGAGGATTTTTTTTTTTTAATTTTTGGAACGCCGAGACACGAATAATAATTTCGAACACCTTTTTATATTGTTAGATATTCACTGCATTTGTTATCCTCTAAGTACTGATGGAAGATAACAAATACTATATTATTTCTTATCTTCCATCAGTGCTCCGAGAAAGTCAAATTATTATTTATTTCTATTCATGCCAAAAATTTCGATGAACACTCGGAAAAACTACTTATGACGAAAATCGGGCAAAAATACTGCTTCCCTGCACAGTTCCCCTAAACGTGCCGTTTCTTGTGCTTTGAAAGATATTATTACAGAGGACTTTTAATTATATAAGTCACAGATTGGGTATCAGTGGTGCAAAATCTACGGTACTGATGGAAGGGGGGGGGGGAAATTCATTGCCCCTGCCTACATTTAGAAAAGAGTGCCGCCATAATGTGAGCAAATGTGCACCCAAACTGTGTTTGTTCACATATATGTGTTGATATACTGCATACAATCTCTAACGTGTTGTTTTATTGTATTTCTTGACACGCATCTTCGCGTTCGGGTTACATACATTTCCCTGTCTTTTAGGCAGGAAGTAATTTTGTTTTTATTGCAAAAAATTGAATTTGTAAGAAAATCGAAAATACCTTAAGGGCAGTGCTTATAAATGGATGTCCCCTCCTAGGCTGGCAACGTTTCTCCCGCCATTGCTGGGTGTATGATAAGTGGTGAAAATAAGTTGAGAAATTTCGCTGATCTGTTTTGAAACAGTTTGAACAGCCCTCCAATTAAAAACCTCGACCCTCTCAGAGCTTGTGAGTGTGCACTAGCGATCAATCTTTCACTTGGGAGGTAAACCGAGATGATAACTAAGAACTAC
This sequence comes from Clitarchus hookeri, assembly GCA_002778355.1. Lineage (NCBI taxonomy): Eukaryota > Metazoa > Arthropoda > Insecta > Phasmatodea > Phasmatidae > Clitarchus > Clitarchus hookeri. The sequence continues at coordinate 44,217 of NQII01006998.1, read as the reverse complement.
GTGCGGTCGACTGACTCCCGACGGGATAAGTAAAGTATCGCCTCGGGGACAAGCAATCAAGTGTGCGAGTAAGTCGAACGAAGCAGGCGGAAGGCGCGGCTTAAAATAAAGAAGCGTATCGCGGAAATGGCATGGAGATCGTCGTCTGGAGACGCCAACGCATGCGAGGCCGTGCAGAGTCTAACTAAAGTGGAGCGTGAAAGTACAACCGAATGTCGCAACCATTTTACAACACCGCTGAGCGCTTGTTGTCGTCTCCGAAGGCAAGGGCAACTTTCTTGTCCTTCCAACAATTTTAACTACAAATCTAAGGCGACAAAATAAGCGTAGATACATTTGACATTGCAGACAGTTAATGGAAGCAAATATCGACGAAAATTACAACTGCGTATTTAAAACACGCAATTTTTTTTTTAAATACATACCTATTCTAAACACAAACTATTTTGCTCGAAATGGCAATGAAATTGAACAACCCGTAATTTAACTTTATTCGCAGCTGACAAAACAATGTACACTCTATCTCGATTTTGGAATGAAGCACTATATTTATCTAGTCAGTATAACATAGAATAAAGAAACTATATATATATATATGACTAGAAAATGAGTAAAATGTGGTAAGCGCTTGCTGGCTAAGCACAGTAACCAAAGAATGTCGACGGACAGATATGACTTACATTTTATGAAACCTTGGTTCACATTAAGAGAAAAACTGATAGTAATAAACTGAGTTGTAATAGAGGAAATGCTAAAATTGTTCTGTCAAAAAGAACAAGAAAAATGCTTTATTCTATCTACAGCCAAACATAGTACATCGAGATGTGACATACTCTCAGAAGAACAGGTCCGTTATTTTGGGGCGGAAACAGTTGTCTATTTTGACGGTCATCAAATTTGGTTGTCTGACGCGGTTTTATAATACAAACCTTAATTATGACAAATCGTCTAATTGTTTAGCTGTACCCAGTTACAATAAATTATTAAACTTACATGTGGAAAAAAATCCATATTCACCTCGCTCATTCATCCCGCTTATTAAAAATGCAATTTGTTCTATGAATAATTTGTATTGCTGATATTTGCGCACTGCGCTGATAGCTATAATTATTTTGTTGAATATGACATTTTATTCTTTTGCTAGGCTCTTGATTAAACTTTCAACAAATATATTTTTTTTATCTTCAACTGACGTAAAACAATGCGCTAAGACATTTTACTTGTTAACATCAGAATTTTCTAAATAATTCCTTGGAGTTATTACTACAAATATTATTGTATTTACAAATTTGGCCCTACCAGATAACATCCTACTCTAATCTTAATTATAATTCTTTTTTTTTTTTCCTTAAATAAAATGCCTGAATCCCATTTTTAACACCAGTGTAACAATTTTTCAAAAGCCAGTGAACAAAACCAAGCTCGCTAAGGGATGGGTCTTAAATAAATAAAAGAGTTAATTAATTTCTTAATTTATTAAAAATAATTACAAATGAAATACTGTCATCTCAATATCTAACAATGAATTGATATTTCTTGCTATTTACAATTAATAAATTCTATCAGTAGGGCCTACAGTGTACAATCAACTACCTCAAAGAAATTAATGTAATCAAATAACTAAAATCACTCATAGTAATGTATCAAAACCTAATGAATTACTTTATAAATTATCCGTCCATATTTGACAATTTCAATATTTACAATAAAATCCGTATCACATGTTTATTTCAGTCCCACCTCAGTTTAGTCCATGTCCCACCAGTCCGCAATGTTCTAGAGTTCTCCAAGCGCTCTCGTGCACAGTAGCCTTCACTGTCGGGTTTCACGCCCTCTCGTCCATTCACATCACAAACACCTCGTCCACCATCGCCTCGCTGCACCAGTCGTTACTTGATTACCGCACTCAGCCAGCTGGATTCTACCAAAAGACTGCCAACCCTCGGGCTGCTGCGACATTTATAGTGTCATCGGCGAAGGCCCAGAAAGTTCTCTAAATGCCACGTTGCGCCGAGGGTCCAGTTTCCAGAATATTCTTGCGCATATTCTAAAGTTGTTGGCTTCCCCAGCAGGGAAGGAGGGGCTGTGATGCCAGCCAGGTCAGCTGTCAATCATTCCTCCGGCTGCTGGAGCAGACCGCTTGGGGAGACAGGAGGGTCGAGGTGGGTCAGCCATCTCCCACAGCGCCGGACCTCGTGTGTCTGATGCGAGCTTCCTCGCACGTAACAATATTCTGTATATGTATATATACAGTACCTTGCATATTTTCAGAATCACTCGTTTCATTTATAGCATTATAGTTCAATGGACCTTGGAAGAGAGGTTGGCCTGATGGCAGTGTTTGCAACCGTGTCTTTGGTTTGTATAGTCCATTCCTGCTGAAGTTCTACGTTCAGACTATTCCTGCGCCTCATACAAATAAAGCTTAACCAAGTCTAAGGAATTACACCAAACTGACAACGCATCGCTTTCTTACGCCCTCACTTTAATAATATTTTGTACGAGAACTAATTTTTGCCAGCAGTTACCAACACACCTGTTTACTCTCTGTTTTTATTCACATTAGTTATAAATGATTCAGAATATTATAATATATATAAATAAAATATAAGCAATGGTTCAAATTAATCAAATAATGATAATGTTATATTAACACAAGTATGAAGCGCTCATGATATGACATATGTAGGAAAGAACAAAACACGTCATTCACGGGGGGGATTGTTCAAAGGTTTGATTCAAAAAGTGTGAAGATACTGCGGATAGATTATACCTAGTTACGCCACTGTTGGCTGCCCGAGGAGAGAAGCCGGGCGAGCGACAAGAAAACTCGGGCAAGGAGCAAGTCTTATAGCAAAGAGGACAAGAGAAATAAGACAAAGCCGGCGGTGAAACGCAACGTGCCTTTGTTTCAGTGCGCCCAGGGGAGACGTCTCTCCCTCGCTGAAGTGACTGACGAAGGGATGGTGATGGGGATGGGGGAGGCTGCCCCTGGGAGAACAGTCGGCACGAGGAGAGAAAAGAAGGTAAGCAAACATAATTAGCGTCCTCGTCTCTCTCCCCGAAGACGCTGGAGGCGGTGCAGGAAGGAAGTCGCAGTGGACACCCCTGGCTTGATGCCGCCAACTGATAAAAAGAAATTCAGCTCCCCAGGCAGGAAACATGAGAGCAACGTCGTTTTGGGCTTCGACTAAACAAGAGGGAGACCGATTGTCGTCTTCCGCACATGTCGCCAGACTTTACGCCCATCGCCAGGACAACTGCCAAGGTAGACGGGTTCCAGCTAGGTTCACAATTCTGAAGTTAAGCATTAACTTTAGAATTATGATGTTTACAGAATAGATTAGCGTGTGCAGTTTAATGTGGTGGTTCACGATATAAAGAAGCAGGTTGTGTGCGCGGTTGGGTTTTACTTAAGTGTTAAAAGAAATCGTTGTATTGTATATTTTTAATTAGAAGTTGTGTGACGGTGTCGAATCGGAACAGAGCAGCATTTGTTGGCGGGAAACCGTTATAAAAAGTAAATTGAATATTTAAAAAAATATTGTTACATGCATGCGCTCCGCCTCATTTCCCTTTCCCTCTCCCTCGAGTGTGCGAAGCAAAGTGTTTCAAGGTCATTACTGGTAACCGGAGAAGCGCGCGAAGAGTTACAAACGGGTCGCCGCATAATACGCACCGCGTGCCGCGATAAGGCTGTCGGGACTAGTGCCACTCCCGTCATTGGAAGATCGAATGTCTTTGCATAGTCGCTGATCGAATTTCCTGGTAATCACCCCACCTCGCCCTCAGCGCGACTCGTGGTGCGAAGAACCTTCTGGGTCAGGCCAACTGGGCTATATAAACCGTGGCCTGCCTCTGTGTAGAGGGTCTGGAGCCTTGTACGGCCATTAGCGCCAAGTGTGAGGTGACGTCGGAGCGGCAAGCGATGACAGTGACCATTGAGTGTAGTCTGCGAGCATCTGAAGTAGAGAGAGAGAGAGAGAGAGAGAGAGAGACTGACCGTATGGACTGTGGGAAAATGTGACTGGGTGCGTGAGTGGTAGACATTTGGAATGGTGTTACTGTATGGCAGTGGACAAATTTATCACGTTTGTGTAAAAAATATGTGAGGATCAAGTGACTGTAGCTAGTATAAAGACAACGGTAAGGACTTTAATTAGAATTGAGATTGCCATTTAAAATTGCGCACACTGCTGATAGGATAATAAGTGAAACAGTACATAATAGCTGTGTGTATTTTTATATCATCTTATATATATTAAGAAATTTAATTTGGCTCTTTTATTTTAATAAGACGTCCATCGCCTACGAACTTGGATACACTCCTGGCGACTTGTAACGGTATTAAAAACGTATGTGTATGTTTTTGCTTATATTTGTGAATTAAGTTCACAATAATAAGATTCTCCGCCAGAAAATGGTTACTTTAAAGTACGATCTGCTTGTGTTAAACGAGGTTAGGCAAGAAATAGTTATAAACCAAAAATAAACAGAACAGGCTTTTCGCGAGTTTCCAGTGGTTGAACTTAAGAACTATCGTGTGAACTGTGAGTAGTAAATAGAGAAGACGAAGTTCATTGTGAAAGAACTCCAGTTACTGTATAATTCTTAACCAGGGGTCGGCCCGCGGAATCCGCGGGTTCACTGTCCTTGGGTGAGGCAGGTTAACAGGTGCAATTTGAAACCCAATTATTTTTTGAAGGAGTGTAATTATATTAATGTTGTCCTATGGGGCTTGAGTGGTATTGAGTCCATTATGGTACGAATTTTTTAATTATCGTACGAAATACCCAAGTTATGGTACACTGTACTATAATTATGGTACGCTAAATATGGACCGTCTGAATTTGTACGATAGTTATGGTACATATTATGGTACACTTTTATGGTACTGACATTTATCCAAAAGGGCCTAACTAACTTTAAGTCGAGGGAGGGTCCTTAGAGTAACCTCTTACTCAAATTCCATAGAAATCGGCCGAAAACTGTGGCTTCAAGCCAGCGGCCGAGGGAGGGACCAAAGACAACAGCCCTCCCTCAAATCCCGTCGAAATCGGCCGAAAACTCTGGCTCCAAGAGCCGAAAAACATAATTTCCCCCTCCCCCCGGGATAACCGACATTTTTCCAAAGGGCATAACTAACCCAACGGCCGAGGGAAGGTCCAAAGAGACAGCCCGCCCTCAAATCATGGCGAAATCGGTCGAAAAATGCGACTTCCAGCCTTAACCCAAGTTCAAAAACACACCTCCCTTGTTACATATACGCCCCCCCGGGGGNGGATTGAAAGAGGAAGGATCAGCGGATTGCACATACTTTGTTCCAGCCTTCTATCCCTTAAGGGAGGGGCGCTGCGCGCCTTCAAAAACACCCCTCAAACTTCCGTTCTTGATTAATGGTATAGATTCATAATTGTAATCAGCGATTCGTTAGGGACGGAGCGAGTTGCTCAGAGAAGCAGGGACGAGGAACAAATCAGCCATGATCTGTATGAATAACCTTGCCAGAATTCATCTGGAGTGATTTCGGTCTCGAAAAACCGAAAACAGGATGGCCAAAAAGGTAATAGAACTCGGGTCCTCCCGAATACGAGTCCATTGTGTTATCACTGCGCCATATGTCCCGTTAAAAAGCGCGTGACTAGAAATGGGTCACAAATTGATACTGAAATATAGAATGTTCGGAAACTCAGTGGCCAAACTCCAGACATAGTTTCTTTGGGACAATAGTAACACAAGAGCTCTATACACTTAAATCTGGAAACGTATTTTTATATCAAAAATTTTTTTAAAAGGTGTCGCAACCTCGTGACAGTGTTAAATGATTCCTTTTCCATCGACCACATCCATATCAATATATGGACTACTAAATTCGTTAATACTTTGCGCTGATATCACAAAAAAACTTTGAACATCTCAATTAAAGAACATTTCCATCCCATAGGAACAAAAGGCAGTATAAGTTATCCCCGGTTGTGAGAAATGAACAAGCGAAGTTGCGTTTTTAACCGTATATTTGCGGGCTAATATATTTTCTTCACCAAAATGCCCCAAAATGTTTCATACGAAAATATAAAAGATTATTAAAAACACTGATTAAAACTTTCAGAGTAAATGATATTGGATGTAAATAAAATTACAGAGTAAATACCCAAATATAATAAAATTGCCCATTTCTTATATACTAATCTTTGTTAATGTTCCCTGCACGAAGACCACCCCATTGTTCTCTCTTGAGCAGTATTCAGGTCTGGGTAATATGTAGGCCAGCCATCCCCTACGGAGTTCGTGACGTCAGGTGTTGAGGAAACTCCATTAAGGTAGCGCTGATCGTCTTGCCGACGCAGTCGCGCCCGATGACTAGGAGAGGCCTCATACCGTTTCTAGGCAACGCGGGCCCTAGTGAGGGGACGTTGTGGAGGGGGGGAAGAATAATGCCCTCGTCGTCATGCAGTCGACCAGCTGAGCGCGGTTTTAAGCCAGGCCTCGACCTCGTGTCCCGCACCTTCATGCGTCCAAGGGGGGCACAGACAGGTGTGTTGAACAACCCAGCCGATGCCCCTCGCAGGACACGTACTTCAGCATCGCGTAGTTGGCGAACATTAGTGCAGCGTTTCCAGGCACGCCGTCACAAAGGTGCGGTGGACAACACCTGCAGAACAAGGCTAGAAGTAGTTGCATAGGTCGTAGGTGCGTGCGCGACACTAAGTTATTACATACTCAGCGTCGCGTACCTACTTCCTATACAACTTGTCCTACACGCATGATCGCACCCGCCTTGTATTCCAGGCATTGTACGTCGCAATTTTTAAACCAATTATTTAATTTATAAATACGTTTACTGATATACGGTGTATATGGATTTTGTGTTACTATTCGTCCAGATTAACTATATCTGGAGTTTGGGCACTGAGTTTCCAAACATTCTGTATATGTTCTATATTTTTGTCATGTTTTATTGAGCGAAATTGTAGATGTTCAGAAAATCGCAGCCTTTAAATAAATCACCTTTTAATAAACTACACCTGTTTTAAAAAAAACGTAATTTATATAACTTTAGAGTCTGCCAAAGGTGCGTATGTTAAGTGTCTAAACCAATGTGCAAACTTATTATAACAGTTTTCACGATATAGCAAGAATAGTGTGTGCTTTTTCGAATTACCCACCCGGTCATAGCGGCAACGTGCCACTGGATCATACAGTAAGCGGTAGCAAAGGATTGGACTATTCTTTCCGTATTTGAACGATTAGTTAAGTAAATCTGTATGAACTTAATGTTTACTGGTGAGCTAGTTGTTTGAACGTAAAAGCAAAGCACACAACAGATCCACCTGCCGAAATGCGAACCCCAGATAGCTCGTAGAAAGCAGGCTTCCCTAGCGTTCACAGTAATTTTGTTATAATTGATATCTGCTCCCGGCAGTAACCAATGGACATATTACCAGTTTTGTGTTTATAGGAAGAGGAAGCCTAGCTTTACGGTTTCCAAGCAAGTAGTCTGTAACGACGGCCTAAGGAGTATCACTAGAACAACAGGGTATATCACGTGGTTAGTTCGAGGACAGAGCACATAACCGATAATGAGGCGGGGACCAGCAGGGGGACCCCTGGTTGTGTTATCGCGGTGTACCGAACCTCGAGGGAATAACTTGATTCCCCGGGCTGGTGGCTCTGTGGGTGCAGGCGGACATGAAGTGCGTGCAAACACGGCGCGACATTGTCCCGTGTTGACCGAGAGCAGATTGGTTTGCCGCCTGCTTCCTGGGGAGTGGTTGTGGGGAAAGGGGAGGGGTGTTATCACTCCCTCCTCCCACCCCAGTCTCCTCCCGGACGTCTGACAAACACGCCACTGTCACGTCAGTTGTCGTCCCTGGGCGCTTGAAAAGTTCCCTTCTTGGTTACTTTACGACCCCGTCTCGCAAGTATAGTCCGCGCCACACATCTGCGTGCGAGGGGCAAGAAGCGCGGGAGGTGATGTGGGATATAACCGAGGCCCGAGACTGTCCGCGGTAGGTTCCACCTGGGTGGGGCGGAATAGCGCTGCGGACTGCGGTGTGAACTTGGTGCCGTTCTTGCACCGAGGTTGTGCGGCGGGGTTAGTAGCTACAGAGATCCAGTTTCCTGTCTCTTGCTCGTAGCTCCCCCCTTCTACCATCAGCTCCTCTACTAGAGATAAGGGCGGCAGGCTCCTTGCATTCTTGAGCCGCAAGACGCGCATGGTCGCGCCTCCTACGACAGGTGGGCGAAACTGTCATGTCCAAGTAGCAACGTGTGAATGATACCTTTTAATACCTGTGAAATGTAATTACAACTTTTTTCCCACGGTATGTGTTATCATTCGAGTAATGATACAGTATATTCAGAGCCGGATTTACCACGTTGCCGCCTGTAGGCCCATGAAAAGTCCACCCCTCCCGCAATCAGGATTTTTTTTCTTTAGTTATTGTTTTACATTCCGCAGCAATGAAGCCAGGTGCATCATTACTTAAATTACATTAAAATATTATACATAAATTATTGTAATTAAAATACAAATAAGTACAGTATTAGTGAAAGACCAGAATAATATTTAACCATTTAACTTGCATGTTATAAAACTCCAGAATTTACTATGGTAAAATGTATTAATTTCTTTTTTCAGTTTGTAGGCATTTCTTCAAGCCTTTTGTAAGGAAAAATGATTGCTTTCTCATGCGGTGTGAGTGTGTGTTGTGTATATATATATATATATATATATATATATATATATATATATATATATATACACATATATATATATATATAGAAACGCAATCTGGAATGACAAAAAACNTGTATTATTATTGCGAGAAATCTTTGCAAGAAGTACCAGCCTTACACCGTAACATCAATAATCACAAACCTTAGTACACAAGCAATGTTGCGAAATTAATAATGTTTGTAAATAAAACACAAACATCTAACTCGAGTTACGTGTAAATAAATCAACATTTAAAATTAACATATTATTCCAACGTAACACAAATCACTAAAATTGATGCCCAAAATTATTAAATGTTGCAGCAGATGCAATCATCTTTCTAAAACTTCTAAACTAAAATAAGTGGAAAATGTTTAATGAAGTAGTTACGATTTCCAACTATAGAATGTTTTCTAGAACGTGGGAAGTATATTTCATGTTATGCACCACGAAGGGTAAAATCTTCTGTCTTCCATTATCCCACCTCTGAGTTTACATTATTAGTCTTCTGTTTTTTCTGCTCGGTGAATTATTTCGTGATAACATTTGCGTTCCACCATCATCTCTTAGCCCTCGCTGGACCACAAAGTTATCAGTCTTGTTACATCCGAAATATCGTGGTGTTCTACTAGAACACGAACTTTTGTAAGTGGAGACTATAAGTTAGTTGTTTTCGCTTCAGGTTTCAAAACTTTATTTGGTGCACCAGTGTTACTGTGATACTTGAATGAGAACGGCATCGGGAGTTCCCCGAGACAACCACGTTATTTGCAGGCGTGCATCTAGAAGACGCGTATCTGTGCAATTTGTAGCGACGTTAAACTACGCGTACTTCGGACATTTACGTTAAATTACGTGAAGTAGGTTAAGGTGAGTCAAATTTGTTTACGTACTGTGCAGTTTCCGTCTTTACTTCCAAGCAATATGGCGAAGCAAACGCGCGGTGGTTGATCCGTACTCGTGTAACTGTCCTTGGCGATGGAGACTGCAAGAGTATTCTTGCACCTATGGGTACATCAATGCAGGGAACGGAATACATCCCAGCAGGCTTAGCCTCCACCGCCTACGCTAAGTTGCTTCTTGAAGCTGTTTGCTTTACTTCTGCTGCAGACACAGCATTTCATTTCTCGTCAGCGATTCTGCACGCACAAGTTCGCTTCGGACGCTGAACATTTGTTTCTGCGCAAACCGTTGCTGCAAGAAAATCACTTCAAAGATTTCGCTTCGACGGTAGCATAAGGTAGGCTGCTCGTTTTGTCATGACATATCTCGTTTCACAACAAAAATGTGAAACATTAGTTCTGCTTAGGTATTTCCCTATTGTCTGTTTATCTCTCAGCGTTGTTTTGTCTGAAATTAGCATTCACATTTGTGTGTTTTGTAAACGATACAATATATTGAAGTATGAAAATGTTCGCAAACGTGTGGTGTACACTCTACAATTCCAGTTTAAAGTACAGCACAATTGTGGCGTGTGTTTTGCTTTTTGTTGGAAAATCCATTGTAGCAATCATTAGTCCACAGAAAATCGGAATAGTTAAAATTAGGTTTTGATTATTACACAATTAGAAAATTGACGGTGTATAATTAATTTTGGATTTCCCTATTCTAGATCCTGTTTTACAAACCACGGCCTAGGTTTATTATAAGCCCATTTGATTCACACAAATGGCCCAAGCTACTTTTAGCATGTGACAATACTGGTGAACACACTAAAAATGTATTTGATGACTTGCAGTTCTTGAACTTGTTCATAATTATTTTCTATATGTGCAATTTAAATTTTAAAAACAGAAATATTTCATATTCTTTGGGTGTTCAGATGTTTCTACCTTATTTCGCAAAAGAGCAACCTTGATACCATGCCACATTCAAAATAACTCTGTTGTGTAGATGGTCAGTTTGGTTTTCGATGTTATTAAAATTTATTTTCATATTTTCCTACATAACTTACTTTAACAGTATAGCCCTACCCGTTTTCGTGAAGCATGAAGAATGGGAAATAAGTCTGTACCTTAAAATATCATTAAATTTTCTACTATTCCGCGCTTTTTATTTAAGAAAATTTGAACGTCGGTTTTAATTAATGGTTTTTGGGCTCAGATTGTAGAGACCATATTCCCAGTTACACTACAATACGACAAAATACGGTTTCTAGTTTTGTACGTACGAGTTTTTTTTTATTACGAATTATGTTTTAAGCCTAGTGCGACTCAAAAACATAATATTTTCCGCTGCCTTTGTTGTCTTCAAGCAAACACTTGGCACTCTTCGTGTCACATTTTCCTGATACCCGAAATGGTATTAAAAAATGCATCTCGCAAATTTAGAATACGTATCTGCAGTTGTATGAAGATGTTATGGATGTCACCTGTATATTTTCAGATCACGTGAAAGAAATACGGACATACATTTCAACCAACTAAATGTCTGTGAGCGATGTTATGAGTTGTAGAATGATTCTACGGTCATTTAGAAACCACAGAGATGATTTATAAAAACAGTTAAACGAGAAACGTAAACGATCCGTTGGCTTTGCGTGGCCTCTGATACTCGCGCATATTTGCTTCGGATTTTACTTCGCATTTGTGTACACACAGCAGTGTTAACGGGACGTCACTGGTACAGAATCACTTTCGACGCAAGCACGCTTCGCGGTGCAGAATGAGCCTACAGGCATGGCTGAAATTTCTTTCCGTGTGATGTTTGTGAGAGGAAGTTCTTTCACATATAAAGAAACGGTTAATGTAAAGTTGTCTGCAATAGTAGGCAGCTTGATCAGGGATGCGAGGCAATATTTCATGCTTTTGACATTTTGACAAAGAAAATGTAAGCATTACCCAGCCCTCATTCTTCTGTTGAAGTAGGGTAAAGAATGCATCACTCACATTCTTGTGCAATAAGAACTCTGGTTCATACCACATGCCACCTTCTTTCAATTTCAACTCAAATTTTGAATCATTGTGAGCTTACGTGGTAACAGGTTAGACTTAAAAAAAACTGATATGACTACATAAACGTAGCAACTTGAAAACAGGTTATTTTGCACATTTGGAATGCTGAGGGCATCAAAATAAAAAGCTGAAGTGTCTATTTGATATTTATTAGTGATAGTAAAGCGGCTATTTGAAGTAGGGGATGTTGCAGACCATTATAACATTCCTTTCTTTAATAAAACCCACAGAAGTGAATCATGCGAAGCAGCTGGTCATTACCAAAACTTCGTTTCTGAAGTAAGTGAGATCCATATTATGTAAAGGTTAACGTTATTTAGTTATGTATTTTTGATGAGCAGTACAAATTGGGAATCCGGTTATTCGACAACTGACAAGCTTCTCTTTTGTGATATTTGGACTCTTACGTGATATTTGGACTCTCTTACGTGATATTTGGACTCTTACGTGATATTTGGACTCTCTTACGTGATATTTGGACTCTTACGTGATATTTGGACTCTCTTACGTGATATTTGGACTCTTACGTGATATTTGGACTCTCTTACGTGATATTTGGACTCTTACGTGATATTTGGACTCTCTTACGTGATATTTGGACTCTTACGTGATATTTGGACTCTCTTACGTGATATTTGGACTCTTACGTGATATTTGGACTCTCTTACGTGATATTTGGACTCTTACGTGATATTTGGACTCTCTTACGTGATATTTGGACTCTTACGTGATATTTGGACTCTCTTACGTGATATTTGGACTCTTACGTGATATTTGGACTCTCTTACGTGATATTTGGACTCTTACGTGATATTTGGACTCTCTTACGTGATATTTGGACTCTTACGTGATATTTGGACTCTCTTACGTGATATTTGGACTCTCTTACGTGATATTTGGACTCTTACGTGATATTTGGACTCTCTTACGTGATATTTGAACTCTCTTACGTGATATTTGGACTCTCTTACGTGATATTTGGATTCTTACGTGATATTTGGACTCTCTTACGTGATATTTGGACTCTTACGTGATATTTGGACTCTCTTACGTGATACTTGGGCTCGATTTATGGACGATATAATCCGGCTTTCCACATGTGGGATACATTGGTGGTGAACTTAGCTGATGAACTGCGAGCTTCCTCCAGTTACTGCCACTTTCCTGCTATCTCGTATTCCGTCACTTCTCCTTCTCGAGAGGTGGTGGCCGTTGCTCAGTCTGCACTCTGCTGGTCACGGTATTTATATTTTTGTTTGCACAACATTTACTGAAATTTCCGCGTTTAAGTGTTGTCATTCCTCTGCATTTAATATATTTTCATTTAGCACTAAAATTAATCCATTTTGTATATGATTTTTAGTGAAGTGTCTTGTTGCCATGCTGCTATGAACAGGTAATAATAAGTTAGTGTTTACCGCGATGTATACAGCGCGAGGTTTCCGTAACGTATCTGATTTAAATATAGAAGTGACCATTTGGATTTGACAATGCGGCCCCAGTGAGATCAAATGTAATAACATAACACGAAAATGCAGGCTTTTAAATTGTCTAAATAGACTTGTATGGAATGAGTCACTCATGATTGTTAACAAATGCTATATCTTGCCTGATTTCGTTGTACAATAGAAAATTATAAGTTATTCGCAAAACATCAATTTTTTTCACTGAAATCGGAAATGGGTAAAAAGGAAAAAAAATTGTATTTGAAATGCAGTTTCCTGTTAATGCATAACAACTCAACATTGAAAAGCAAGACACAAAAGTAGAAAAATAATTCAATAAACTATCATTCAACAAGTGGTGAATGCCGCAAATAGTTATTTATCACTTGTAATACTTGTGAGGTAACCATAACACAAATGCTGTAAAAATTGTATGCTATTTTATAATATAAATTTTTTCGATAACATTCCATTATGCACTTATAGTCTACACCAGTGGTACTCAAACTTTTTTTTTAGGGGGCCATATTAAGAAAAACTAAGACCGCCGCGGGCCGCACTTACGACACTTGACATAATATTTGTAAACTAAAAGTAGGTAGGCAATTCGATGACATTTAAAATTCAGCGTGTCGTGCATCGTCTTCTAAGTCGTTTGTTTATTCGTTCGATACGGCGGTGATGGCGGGCGGAGGTAGTACATAAAAATATGTACAGAAGTCGCCTGACTGATGAAATAATGAAAAAATATCGTCTAGTTTCATAAGTGACTTTAACTTTGAATAAATTCGTATTATGTATTGCTTTTTTTTATTTTTGTAACAAAAACCTTAAAAATAAGAATTTGATGACTTGTATCTACTGAATCCGGCGAGCGCGGGCCACAAAGAATGGGCCCGCGAGCCGCAGTTTGAGTACCCCTGGTCTACACTCTAAGTATATCATTATAATCTTTACAGAAAAAAAAACGACAGTACACAGTTCACATCGCAAAAAAAAACACATAAAAACATTAATTAAAAGTTCTTGCAATGACATTTAACCCTACGTAATTATCGCACTCCACTGAAATATATATGTGTTATATAAACCAATTCTGTCAGTCGCGCTCTGTCTCCTCAATTTGTAGTCGACGTCGCCTAGATTGTTCAGCTTTAAATAATCCAATAGCCTACAGAACGATGCAGCATATTGCAGTGAAAGTAATGTATTGTTTTTCAGAAACAGTACTGTGATATGCCATTATCGCTTAAATATATTCTTATATTATTTATCCTCAGCACTGCATGGTTCTCTAATAGGCATGCACTGTGAAAATTTTGGGAATATGATTTCTGTCAAATACAATCCAAATAAAACTGACATGGCCGCATGCATTTTGGTGTTGGTAAAAGGGGGGGGGGCCACAGGGCACGAGACCTCCCCGAAATGTTTAAGTTTATACTACATAAAATTATAATTTTTCTGTTAGTATAACTATTTGCTTAATATAGGAATGAGTAAATATGGGAACATGCGATGAGTATGTATCTAGAGCACCCGGCCTCTTAAATTTACCTAATTTCAACTTGAACGTTCTTAATGAACAAATCATTTGTAACTGCGAACCATTCCTGTACGATGTTAGTATGAAGTCGTGTTATTGCGCAATTATCAATCGTATTAGAAATACATCCTAGCCTAGACTCTTTTGGGAAACGAATTTATGTGGCATAAATATAACTAAAGAACTTCATACTGAAATTAAGTGCAGCGATGGTTCTAGCACTTACCAAACACTGTACCTTGGTAGCCGTACCTTTGAACTCTTTTATATAAAAAATGTAGCTACGCACGTGACAGGGTTTGTGAAAAAAAATACCGGCATTACTAACTGTCTACATCCCCGTATATCCTTCTAGCCAGGCAGGACCCTTAACATCGAGGTCTTGAGAGCCGGCGAGGGTGAAGCGAGGCGAGTATGGAGCAGCGCCGGAATGCAAGGGCGGGGGAAACAGAAGAACCTTGAGAAAACCCGCCAACCACCAGCATCGTACCGCACGATTCCCACTTGGGAAAATCCGGACGTGAACTCGCCTCAAATGAACCCGGTTCGCATAGGTGGGAGGCGAGTAGTCTGACCACTGTACCACCGCGGTTCTAAGGACTGTCCTTTGTGACCACTTTCCCCTCGCACCTCTTCTTTTTTCGAAGCCATCCGCTACTATACACGAGAATAAATCACTGCCGTCTCTGCTCTCACTATTAACACCACGTAGATTTACTACTAGAGACATGTAATGAGACAGACCAAACTTTAAACATTTGTGCTTTTGTGTTGCGTTTGTCATTGGACTACAGTTTGTTCAGACACGCCTTTGACGGGTTTTAGACTAATTGGAAACCACTAACGAGAGGTTGCTCCATTCACGTCCAACTAAGTTAAAATGAGAAATGTGCCCTCGCTGCTCCATAAACCAGTAAACAAAGGGCACCAACTCTAATATGTATAGGACGATAAATTCTAGCTTGCTGCCAGGAAATAACACGAATTTTACACGTCCGTATTTATTACTTTTTCATCGATACTTTTAACTTTAAAAACTCGTCTACCTTCGCAGTTCCGAACTTACTGAAGGAGTTGATATTTTCCTGTTAGTTAGTAGGAAGGATTCCAAGACGCGAACTCCAGAAAAATGTCGCCTCTCTCCAGAAATATGTCGAAACCCCGTTCGTTAATCAGTAGGCCAGCCTGGTTACCCACTGGCCGGTGCGCAGCCCAGCCAATGGGGAATCTCTCGCAAGACGCACTAGCCAATCAGAAACAACTCCTGTTCCCAGGGCCTCGTGCGGCCGTTAAGCGAATGGGTATGCAAAAATCAAAGAGAATCGCCACGCGATTTCTCTTGTATAAGCTTACCTGTGAGAGGCCGCGGTGGTGTAGTGGTCAGAATATTCGCCTCCCACCAAGGCGAACCGGGTTCGATTCCCGGCGCGGTCGCTCCCGCATTTTCGCAAGTGGGAATCGTGCCGGACGATGCCGCTGGTCCGCAGGTTTTCTAGGGGATCTCCCGTTTCCCCCGCCTTTTGTATTCTGATGCTGCTGCACACTCACCTCACTTCGCCCTTATCGGCTGTCAAGATCTCGATGTTAAGAGCCGCCCAAATCTCTCCAATCTCCCATTTACCTGCTCTGTGGTACACGTATTACAGCCAGAATCGCCAACCCGCCCCAGTAAACTGACTGTATTTCCAGTCACACTTGAGGGGGTAGTATCGCTTCCATATTGAATTTTCTTTACAAATGCTCATTACCAAACTTTATGAGCAGACAAATATCAAAGCTAGACATGACATATAGGACTACGTAAAAGTTTTAAGTTTTCTTTTATATCCGTATTTTCCCACTGGGGAAGAAGTTATTAAATAAAGAGGCACTCTTTGATTACGTTTACAGATGTGAAAAGAATCAGGTAAAAAAAAATTAATTTTGTTTCGAAATATCTATTAAGATGTTCCTTGTCCCTTGGCAAGCTTGGTTATTTTTTAATAGATATTTGCTCTGAAAATTAAGTTATTCAGGAGTATACGAAAATCCAAAATGGCTGGAATACTTCTCTTTAAGCTAGAATTATGATAGCGCATATAAACAAACTGAAATCACAACATTTGTGGGTTGAAATAAACTCAAAATGCCAGTGAACCTTTGTCCGGGACAGGTATAACGTGGTACATCGTTGGCTTACTTCTAAAACCTCGTAACTCCTTTTGAGAGAATGGCATAAGGCGAGCAAAATAACTTGACGAGTAAAGACACGAGGTTTTTTTTTTATTATTAAATAGCAACGTGATGCAGAGTGACTTAAGACGTTTTATCAGCAGGTACGCATTGAAAATATAAACACAGTTCACCCACACAAGAGCAGTCGAGAAAAATTGATCAACTATGTAAGTTTCAGTAGTAAGGCATTGACGTATAGGTTTGAAGGCCCGAAGGCCAGCACACCCTCCATCCTCCCGCACTGCAACTGTACTCGGATGAGTAAGACAGTGCACGGCACTTTCTCCTCTTGGTCTCTTCGGGCCATTCACATTTCTTGATGCCGTTACTCGGTTTATCTACCGGATGGCATTGACGTACAAAACAGCAAACTAAGATGGAGCAGCAACGCTGTCGACAGACAACTCTCAGGACGTACAAGTGTTGCAAGTTGCATACAAAAAGGCGTCAGTATACCGTCCAGCCAGCGTACGGTGTTATGCGACCTGTCATAGGGAACATTTTGTAATATGACAACCTTCCCAAATATAACTCTACTGACATTTTCTTTTCCTTTCTGCTAATATTGGGTGCGGCGTCGATGTTGTTATCTCTTGGGTAGTTCACACGCGGCTGATCGACTATCGACACGCGTGCTTATTGCAACTAATGTTTATTTATGTTTTTGTAGTGCATTTGTTATGCGTACTTTAAAATGTGATAGTACATATATACTACTATCAGAAACGTATACCCTCTCTGTGCCTGTAAGCCCACCGGAGGCCACTAAAATAGCACAAACGTACCCCTAGGAATAGCAGATGTATAACTTGCTCGGGATTCGAACCCATAACCGTAGCGTCCACAACTACGGACCTGATCGTGTACATTTTAGAAGCATAATTTATGGTACAGTAGGAAACAAATACGTATTAGATAAATCCACATCTTGCTACGGTTTAAATATCTTGATATGAGTTTAGGCTGGTGATTTCAGCCATTACTTATTCAAAGTTACGATTGCGACTACGGAACACACGGAGTTCTTTATAACATATATTTGTCAGCCTTGACTTACATAACGTAACAGACATTAAGTATATAACATATAACCTTTTCGACTTAAGTCTGGCTAGATCGCGTAGTGTTTTCGTGATCTCGCGGGCCGGTTCAAGCGATTTAGTAAAACTCCTATAATGTTCTAGTTTTCATATGGTCACAGTTTGAATAGTGACTTAAGGTTTTTTTTACTGATCGCCTGTAAATCGCCTTCGTAATAGTTCATTACAGTCTCAACAACAGCTCTTACGCGATTTCTCTATCAATACGCCATAAACTGCATGAAGCCCTTCGTAGCTCCAAGTACACTGTTGAAAATTTCCGTATATATACGGAAAATATACGGAAATGCAGGTAAATGTAGGGAAACGCAATCGGTAATGACGACAAACGGAGGTGAACTCCGATAATACCAAATACGGAAAGTCTCTGTACATATTTCGTACAACTTGGGGTTTCTGGAACGAACAATGAGGAGTCGACATGAAGCTTTCTTCGCTACTGCAAGCGGAGAAGTGTAGTTTCTGCGGCAGTGGCGGTGTCCACGCTAATAACACTTATTCTCTGAAGAACCAGAAGTAGTATTTGACAACGCTTAGACTACGCTAGCTTTAATAGCAACTCAGAAAATTGCTTATGCGACTTTTATAAACAATAATACAAACGTTATACCTCCAAAATGTGTGTGAAGTTTGTAGGTGAGTTATCAGTGTCGAGAGGTTCTAACTTTTTGACTCCAGTTCAAACATCGCACAGGTACGAAATAAAATAGCGTTTTATATACCTTTTTATACACAGTACAACACCCACATAACAAACACTAAATGTTTTTTCTCTACCTATTTTTTAATAATAGGAAGCATAAAAACACTAACTACGAGAGAATCGGAGAATTACTGTGAATTCGCAGAGATTTCTGTGAAATTTACGAAAAGTCCGTTTTTTTTAATCAACGTGTCTGTAATTTTACGGAGAGTTTACGGACTCTTCTGGGTAATTGTTTAACCAGAATTTTTCCGTAAAATTAAGGAAACATTTTTTACAGTTTAGAAAACTTGGACACCTGTGTTTATCACGATCCATTTAAGAGGCTGTTTTACGTGCATCCTTGAGAAATAATTTATTGTTTTGCATCTTGTTTCTTTGTTCGTTTCTCATCCGAGATTATTCTAAAGTATGGATGCGACACATGGGAGTGTGTCCTTGAGGCTTGTTAAGAACGTAGGCTTTCCAGAAAGACGTTCTTACACGAACCAATGACTCTACACTTAGACTGAAGCCTTTCCAGCGCTTTGCCGCATCTGACGGCGGAGATTAGCGTTCCTCAACACCCGCGCCCGGAGTGATTGATGATTTACCTTTGCAAGGTGGATGTTCTCTGAATGATGATTTGGAAATGACTGCTTTAAAAAAGCACCTAGTCATCCTGACTTTCATCCCGGACATTTTTCGGCCAGGGGAGTGATTTAACAGCATTTTCTCTCGCATTTATTTTTCTGGCCGGATGTTGCCTTATGAGAAATTGCTACAGGAGGCGATCTCTTGGTTACGCAAAAATTTCTTCATCTGAATGTGATTATTAAGTTTCATAATTTCCCTATGTCTGGCTGCTTGGATCAATAAATTAGCATATAAAGTGGCTTACCCCTAGAACCAGAAAAGCCACCCAGTCTCCTGCGTTATTAAGATTACAAATTACGGATGCAGTTTTAAGAAAGGAAAGAAAGAAAAATTACGGACGTACATGCAAGGAAAATTGCTTTCATTTAGATTCTCAGAAATGTGGTGAGAATTTTACAACCACCAGATCCACCAAGCTTTTGTCATGTATTCACGACATGTTACAACTGCCAAAATCGTTATCGACCCTGCCAAGATTCAAACACGGTTCGATCCCCTGTGTTTCCCCAGCGCCTGTGGTGGCATCAGGAACTCACACGCTTGTTCGTAGCGATGTAGCATTTGAATGTAAAGTCTCGGTGATAAAAAACAAGTTTCGTATAGGTAGTTCACGGTAAACTGAGCACTTTTGAAAGGCCTGTGTAAGATCTACTTGCTTGCACGCTCAGTATTTCCCCATCATATGTTAAATTAACCTTGTCGGGGACCTGAGCACTTTGTTCATGCTTCAGTCCAGTCAAACTGTTAAATTATAAGTATAGTAAATATTATATAGGATCACTGTTTGTTACACGTAGATGCATTAAAAAAACAGAAAACAAAATTAATAGTTTTAGTATTTACACATGTTAACTTAACACTTTTAATTCCATTTTAACACGTACGGTCCGAATGCCCATGGTCGACATGTTGCACACGAAAGATATTTGTGGACAGTGCTATACACAACGAAATTTTTTTAATTCAACGTCAAATTATGGAACTACATTCCCTAGGACATTACCAGCTTTTACTGGGCGCATACTAGTCGGCGCGCATGTTGAAATATGTGCAGGTAGCGGCAGTGACTTTTGTCAAAGGGTGATTTAGAAAGTGCTCACTTTACCGTGAACAGCATATACTAACTTTAGCGAGCGCATGCCAGTCCACGTGGCCGTTAAAAAAACACGCAGGTAAGGGCAGGAACATTTCCAACGAGTTCATTTCGTGCCACACCGCCATGTCTGGTGGTGTTCGTCTGAGTCGCTCCACGCAGACCTCTGTGCGTACCGACGTCTAGTGTGCTTGTTCAGATACAATATTCGACATACATGGACTGCCCACTGATGTTTGCTCTATGTTTAATAAATATTCAGTGTAGTAAAATAGATAATAAAAATATGGCGGTCATATATGAGTTTGTCGGTTGACTCTTATTTATTATTGCTGAACCAGCTATTCAAATGGATAATGATGTGATGATTCGTCTGTTTTATTTGAGTTTCACGAGTAATGTTTAAAAACTTTTAGTTACGTTGGTGACAAGACGTGGTCTACTAGAGCTTGTAAGTTATTCTAAATTTAATTTTGTCTCTCAATGTCTCCAGAAGCAAGTTTCTCTAACACACTGAATTCCTTCTAAATTTTGGTACTACTTACTAACTTCTAATGTAGGTTCCCGCTTTCTTATTCCTACTCTCGTATTGTCATCCACGGATCTGGAGTAAGGCGTGCAATTTAAAAATTGCCATAGTCAAGTTCATTCACCAGTTACCATAATAATCTAATCCTCGTTACATTCGCGAGGTTGGAAAGGATTGCACCGCCACGATCTCGTAAGTGAACGGAGTATGGTTTGCCGAGGCTTGGAGAGTATACTTGTACGGTGCACCGGCAGGAGACCCGGGAAAGCCACGTCGGCTCCGTAACTCAGCGTGGCGGCAGGGACTCCTCAGAGGGGCTGAGACGCGGATCTGCATTTCGCCCCCTCGAGGATCTCTTCGCCGGCTCCTGGCTCAGGGTGCGTGACGTACGAGATCACCTCGCAAATTCCTGTCT